>VZRE01004791.1:127936-260409 GCA_013396775.1 Cephalopterus ornatus | reverse complement strand
TCCTATGAGGAGTGGCTGAGGGAGCTGGGGTTGTTTAGCCTGGAGAAGAGAAGGCTCAGGGGAGACCTCATCACTCTCTACAACTACCTGACAGGAGGTTGTAGCCAGGTGGGGGTTGGTCTCTTCTCCCAGGCAACCAGCAGTAGGACAAGAGGGCACAGTCTTAAGCTCTGCCAGGGGAGATTTAGGTTGGATATTAGGAAGAAATTTTTTACAGAGAGAGTAATCAGACACTGGAATGATTTTCCCAGGGAAGTGGTGGATTGACCATCCCTGGAGGTTTTTAAAATGAGACTGGATGTGGCACCATGCTCTAGTAACCACCGCAGTGTTGTATCAAGGGTTGGACTCGATGATCTCAGAGGTCCTTTCCAACCTGGTTGATTCTATGATTCTGACATTTATCATCTTCTCCATAGTGGAGAAATCTCTGTCTGGCTACATCTGAAAATTTAGGGCTTCTTTATCAAGTAAATTCCCTAAAACAGCTGGATTTGTAAAATGAAGAAAATAACTATGCATTTTGTTTCCAATAAATTATGTTAGTGGAATTCAATCCCTTTCCACATTGAAAAGAGCAGTTTCGACACAAAGATAAATTCTGAGTACAGTTGGATATATGAAAACATTCTTCCTCTTTTCCTCTCCCAAGATATTTATTCTTTCTGTCAATCAATTTGAAGGTCCCAAACATCATTGGGAAGGACTTTATTAGTTTCGGTGAATTCTGCAATAGGTGGTTTATTTTGTGTCTGTAAAGTGGATTTCTAGGAAGTAAATGAATGAAAAAATCCTGTTGCCAGAAGAATTTTCTGAGATTCTCAGCACATATAATGGCACTTCCATTACTGAGCATTTTTCATGGGTTTTGGCTGAGACAATCTGTGTGAGGTCATTGAAATATAAAGGCATTTTCTATCCAGCTTTTAAATAATTACTTGGTTATAAATCCAACAATGTTTTTGCCTTTGAACTTCTGTGGCAGTCTTTGCTAGCATATGGTTTGAAAGTCATAATTTATTTTCCAGATTTTATGATCAAAATAATGTAATCTTTTCTAAATTACACAAATGTTTGCAGAAGCCCCTACAGAGAGGCTTCTCTCTTTTCATCTCTGCAATGCTTGCAGTAAATATTTTGTACTTCCAAACTACAGGTTTAATACACTGAAACAACTCTGCTGCTTCCCAAACTCTATTTCTGCACACAGCAGCTGAAATCTTAGAATTTTCTGAGCTAAATCTGCAAGCTTTCACTGCAGTCTTCCCCAAACTGATTATTCACTGTGTAGCATCCGGCTTGCCAAAAATCAATGGTTTCCTTCTCAGAGCCTAACATTATCTAATTTTAATGACAGTTACAGAAGTCTGAAACTGTCAAATATATATATTCATTGATTCAGGTCAGGGCTGGCACTGAGATTGATATTTTACACAGTTTTCCTCATAGAACAAAATTGTATGATATTTATTATTTTCACTTGTTTTGTGAATCGTAATTTGGTTACAATGAAATGTTCCAGGGTTGATGGATGACTAACTATTTAGTCCTTTCAAGATTACTCCACTACTGTGGCTTGTGATAGATTCCACATCCCTGTATTAGATGCACTGCTCGATTCAGCCTTTTGCCCTCAGAAATTCTCTAGTTGACCCTTATTGGGATAACATTTCAGCTCTCAAGCGAGCATGGCATAAAACCTTCTTTACCAAATTCTAATGGAAGCTACTTATGATCACATTCTATCCTGATAGCTTTAGTTTATACTTTAAAAAAAAAAAAAAAAAGACATTTCTGGCTCATGGAATGATGCTATTAGAAAGATTTTAATCATGATGAAAATGGCTTCTTGTTAGCATTCACCTAAAGAACAGGTTCTCCAAATTCCTTAAATATGTTGGTCCTGACACTTGGTTTCCCAGTCTAACAATGAGATCATGGTTCAGAAATCGCCTCTGATTTCTTACAGCTTTATGTATACACCAAAGAAGCAAGTTATCTGCATAGTCTCCGTGTATAGTAGTGAGAACATTTTCTTCCCTCATATGTAGGCCGCTTATGATGTTAAAAAGAAAACAGTAGCAGTTGACAGCCATGGCCATTTCTAAGTTTCTTGTCTTGCTTTTCATGGGTACAAAGAACCCCAAAAGATACTTCTGCCAAGCAGCTGAATGAATAGTGCACATCCTCAGTGAGGACAAGGCCCAGCCACATGGTGGGGGACTGACCTTGGCTGGACACCAGGTGACCACCAAGCCACGCTATTCCACGTAACCATTTTTACGCTTCCCCTCCGGCTCAAGGGAAGATCCAGTGTAAAAGCTGGTCTGAAACATCTCCTGGGTGATGGCACCCAGTTCTGGTTGGTTTCTTCACCTTGTGGACCATTCTCAGAGCACTTTTTTTGTGACAAAGTGAGACTACCTGTTGTGAAAGTCTGAAAGCACAGTCTACCCTAAGCGCACAGTCTTATCTTTCACCTTCAGGAAATTATGTTGCAGCTTAAACTCTACAAAAAATGTCCCCAAACTGTCCCATATTCATAGAGCTTAAGCTGAAGTTACATAACCTCCGCAGTTCAGGAATATGCATAAAACAACTAGCCTGAAAATATACCAAAGCATTTTTCTTAGCTGTATTTCCTGAATCACATCTGTGTATTTCCTTTCATGGCACTATTGCAAAGGATATTTTTATAGTAGGTTATTCACAGGTTCAAAATTTTAGGTTCCACTCAAGTAGTTGGATATACAATTTACAATTCAGTGCTAAAATTGTGAGGGTCAGGGTACTCAAGTATTCCTATAAATTGCCTGAAAACTAGGTCTGTCCTCAGCTTATTTTCTTTGTTGATGATTCAGGGAGGAAGAATTTCTTAAACACTGATTTCCAGCTGATAAACTATGACACCATCCCCTCCTAACCTGATATCTTCTAAAACTGTTTAAATTCTTGTTCTGTCCCTTCCTTGGTGGAAGTGCTGTTGCTTTCAGACAAAAAGAGTATCTGAGAATTATCCCTTTTTTTTTTTCAGTTCCTTAATTTAAAAAAAGTCAGGAGGTCTGTGTGTGAATGGGATCATACTTAGTAAGAACCTTGAAGAAGCTTTTAAAAGCTGTAGCTCTTTTTTTGCATAGAAAAAATCACAGGGTAATATTTCAAAGTATTTTGGCAAGAAAAAGTCTCATCTTCATCAGTGAGTTCCTATATTCAGACAACTACAGAATCATAGAATATACTGAGTTGGAAGAGATCCACAAGGATCATCAAGTCCAACTCCTGGCCCTATGCAGGACACCCCAAGAGTCACACCATGTGCCTTAGAGTGTCATCCAAATGCTTCTTGAACTCTATCAGGCTTGGTGCTGTGACCACCTGAGGAACCTGTTGCAGTGCCCAATCATGGTCCAGGTGAAGAACCTTTTCCTAATGTCTAACCTAAGCCTCTCCTGTCAACTTCATGCCATTCCCTCTGGTCCTGTCACTGTTCACCAGAGAGAAGAGATCAGTGTCTGCCCCTCCTCTTCCACTCATGAGGAAGTTGTAGACTGCAATGAGGTCTCCCCTCAGTCTCCTCTTCCCCAGGCTGAACAGCCTCAGCCATTCCTCATAAGGCTTCCCCTTCAGACCCTTCACAATCCTCATAGCCCTCATTTGGACACTCTCTAATGGCTTAATGTCTTTTTTATATGGTGGTCCCCAAAACTGCACACAATATTCAAGGTGAGGCTGCACCAGGGCAGAGCAGAGCAGGACAATTCCCTTCCTTGACTGGCTGGCGATGCTTTGCCTGCTGCCCCCCCCAGGACATAGTTGGCCCTCCTGGCTGCCAGGGCACTGCTGACTCATATTCAACTTGCCATCCATCAGAAATCCCGGATCCCTTTCCGTGGTACTCATTTACAGCCTCTCATTCCCTAGTCTGTACCCACAACTGGGATTGTCCTGTCCCTGATACAGAATTGCTATTGTAATGCCAAAAATCAGTGTGCTTGGTCCTAAATTTTGGTGGGTTTGAACTTCTCCCTCAGTTTCTACGCATGCTAGAAAGACCAGGAGACTGGAAGAAAACCCCCTAACTATGTTGCTATCTAATTAATTTCACATTGTATTTGTTACTTTTTTAACTGTGGAAGTTTATGTATTGGTGTTTCTCCTTTATACAGATCAATTGTAGTAAGGTTATCAAAGGACTTGTCATGATTTCTAATGGAATATATTGTATACTCCATGTAGCTCAGCATGGCGAGTGTCTTTCTCTGATCTTTAATACTTTTGTTTCTCACCCACCTAAGCAGAAAGAATACTGGGTCTGTGCCCTCTGTTTGGACATTAGAGAAAAAGGCTCAATGCACAGGATTCCATCATCACTAGGAAAAGGCCTCAGGCTTTGCATCATTGTAACAGTGCTGGCCTCAGGACTTCCCTGGATTTGTCTAGGCTTGAGCTTTTTGTAGTTTTAGCAGTTATGTAGCCGTCTGATGACTATTGCCTAAACATGTTTAAGCTTTAGATTAGCTGTGTGAAACTGCGGTGTAACATACACTGTTAACTTATGATGAACAGTGATCTCACACAGATTATTCTGTGCGGAGTGAACTACCTATGGACCTTGAGTAAAAATACAAGCACAAGCATGGCTGGGAACCAGAGGCCCCAGGACCATAATCATACCAGCTACAGGGGGTGCAGCCTTGTGGCTGTATAGATCAAATTTGTACAATATTTCTAAAAAAAATAAAATGCAGTACAACAAAGGAAACTATGCACTGCCTTCCTGGAGAGCAAACCCATTTGCCCATTGTATGAGGCAGAAAAATATAGATGTAGATATAGATATAACCTGTAGGATAAATAATACATATGAATAGACATAGGCTGTAAGAAAAAGAATTCAATTAAAATAAAAATCTATAAGGAGTTTATAGAAATATTTCTTAATTACCTAAAACTTTTTTCATACAACTTTCTGTGTTGTATGAAATAAATAACTATTAAAAATAAATAACAATTAAAAACATAAACAAATTCCACAGATTTTAATCAATTTTAAAGGCTGAGAAGCAGTTCAGGCAAGTGAAGACACAGTGACCTCACCCAGCTCAATAGGGAGGTACACAAGGGAAATATGTGATGGAAAAGATCAGAGGTAGAAAGAACAGGAAAAAAATAATTTCTTTTTAAATGGGAGTTACTTGATAAATAGCAACAATTGTGTTTACCTGCTTTTGATAACTGCTTAGAAATCCCAAGACATTATATTGCAACACTACTAGGAAAACAAGATGAATTTGGATATATTATATTAATATCTCATAAAAATAATTATTCAAGGCTGAAAAAAAGAATTAAAAAATATTTAATCTCTCTTCTGTGCTGAAAAGTCTCATACATCTGATTGTGCTTCCTTCCTGAGTATGGAAAATAAGGTAATTGTATTCAATTCAGGATAAAGTGGATGAATTAAATAAACCTTGAGCTGATTCTTTTCCTATTTCTTCCTGTCCACATGTTTAAACAGAGACCAGTTTGAGATCTTCTACTTCCTCTCCAGTTTCCACATGTTCCACTGGAAGTTTTACCAGTGCTGTTCCAGTGATTTCATTTCACAGTGCTCAGTGACTCAAAGCAAACAGGGCTCTGTGATCCTTCTGTCAAAAGACCTGTCTGAGTTTAGAGAACAAGAAGTGAGGTTTCAGATTCAACAGATTCTAAGTTCACCTTTTAAAAAGGTGCTTTTTCACACATTGCAGAGCTCTGCCCAGGCAGGTGTAACTAGAGCAAGGCTGCCACAGGTTCACTGTTGCTGCTAGGCAACAAATGTTACATCTTGTATTTATAATTTTAGACTATGATTCTTACTTAGGCAGATTACAGGCTTGCAGAGAAGTGTCTGAAACCAATAATAGGTATTCTGAAGTGTGATTATTATTTGAATGCTAATGACACTTTATGATGCATAAACTTTACTGTAAAATGAAAGCTGATAAGTATTGGACAAGTTTCTAGTATCTGCATACTTTATAAGCACAAAACTCGTATGCCAGTAGTTTCATTTAACTGAAAATTCTGCTATTTTAATACTGATTGCAGAATTATCTACTTTGGAAAACATTGCTTCCTAAATAATAGAAATATTAACTGAGTACACAGCAGCACAGTGTAATAAAAATAAGTATTTAATAGAATACAAAGTCAAATATAAAGGCCTTTCAGTTTGTGATGAATCACTTTATTTGTGCACAGTGAATATATACTCATGCAAATTATATTTAAGAAAAGTTATATAAAGATGTATCAGATCACTACTTGTTTATTTGGACAGTACCAGAATATTACGTTCAAACCTCCTAGATCATTTTCAGCAGCTCTGAATAGCTCTGCTCCTTAGAGTATTTTGTAATTGCAGTCTCTCCTGGCCACTGTGTCAGCAGTGTCATTTTTTTACTTCTTCCCTGTCTGTTTGCAAGCTTTCAACCATGCCAGAATGTATCGTTTGAAACAGCCTTTTCAAGTTGCACCATGCACATTCGTTTTATCTTCTCACGTAATCTCTGAAGCCTGTGATATAAAATTGCTCCTAGCCTGATCATCACTTCTTTTAGCCATTTATCTTGAATGATAACTGCCCCTCATTCAAACATATTTTCTTGGCATTTCTTCTGCCTTTATCTGTACTCATTTGTTTAGTCCATTACTTGCACTTAAAGTTCTCTGAATCAAAAACTGAATTTGTTCAGCACATACCAGCAAATTGTTTACAGAGTACAAAAACGCAGATAAATACCAATAATTCCATATTTTGCTGTGTTTTGTTTTGCAATTTTATGTTACAGCATTATTACAACACCATTCACTTTTCTACTATCTTCCCTTTTTGAAGCAACTTTCTGGAAGATAAGCATAAACATGATACTCATATAAGGTGAAAATTTGGCCATCTTGAAACAAATGGTCATATTCCTACTGGATTTCTAGGATTAAAGGGAAGTGAAAAAACCCCATAGTCCTTTTTTTGATACAACCTGGAAGATATACAGGGTGAGAAAATCTGACTCACATTATGCTATCTAGGACTTAGTAAGAATGCTCTCGAAACCACGTCACCCATATTTGACTTGCTATGGTACAGAATGACCAATGGCAGCCAGGCAGAGGTGAGAGAATCTATCTTCTCTGTGCTACAATGTACTAGGAGTCAGATAAAGGGCAGTATATAAGCACAGATTTCTAACAAACTCCATGTAGAAGCCCACAAACTAGATTTCAGAACAAACTTTTTATCAGCAATGTGATGAAAAAAAAATACAACCACAGAATCATAGAATAGTTCAGGTTGTAGGGACCTTTAAAGGCCATCTAGTCCAACGCCCCAGCAATGAGCTGGGACATCTTCAACCAGATCAGGTTGCTCAACAGTGACCACAAATCTGTGTCTCAATGAGGAGGTGCCATAACCAAATAACCAAACTCTACAGAACTGGCACTCATACACTGAAAATGACTCTCGCTTGCATGAAAAGAAGGGAGGTTTGTGCATCGTTAGTTCCCCAAATGCACATTAGTTATATTTCCACAAAACTGCCTAGCTCAGCAATTTCTGCACTCAGGGACACAAATATGAGCAAGCAACACCATAGCCTTGAGTGAAATCACACCCCTGAACCATATTTGTGAAGTACTAAGATCTCTCTTCTGAAAAGTATGGACTGCACTTTCAGAATATCTTGAAGACCACCTCAGGTTGGAGAACATTCCTTTTTAAGAACTGATCCTGTTCAAGGAAAGTTTAGGTCCCTGTCATAGGGCCTTGATTGCTTTTTGCCAGAACACAAACCTCCATTTGTATAAAATTAACACCAAAGGCCCTGCTACTGTGTAACTGTTATAACTAGCACCCAATTGGTGAACAATCTCATGATGATTATTCAAACGAAGTTTTACAGGGTTTCTCCTATCCCACAGTAGAAGGCCAGAACCAAAGGCAGTAGAACACTATCTGGAAGGTCCCAAGGACAATTTTTTTTCATATGACACCAAGTTCCAAAGAGAAATTTCCTATATATTTATTGAATTTATTTTTATTTAAATGAAAACATTTCTATAAACAATAGTAGATTGGGTCTGTCTTCCTCTTGCATGTTACCAGACACCTGTATCAATCTATTTCTGTTCACTTTATGATACAAAGCCTATTCAGTTATTCTGCCTCTTGTTCAATTTGCTACACTTACTCCATTCTCAAAATCTGATCTCAAGTGAATGGGATCTTCAGAAGAATGCCATTTTATGCACTATTTTAATTACTTTTAACTTTAGTTTCTGACTGATTCATATTTTAGCACACCAGATACTTCAATTCTGGAGGAAGAAATCCCATGTAAAAGTTTTATTTACATAGATAAGTATAGGGAAAAAAAATGATATTCACAGTTCTGAATAGGAAAAAAATTAAAGAAAAGCAATATTGTTTGAACAACTACATACAGATTTACCACACAGTTCAAAACCTGAGCAAAACCTTACTTCAGAAAATTACTTCAGATATAAAACACGGGAAAAGAGCAAGACTGAGATCTCCTGCCAAAAATAGTGAGTACATCACCTGTAATCCAAGCAGTAGAAATTCTAATAGTCAAACTGTCAAATTTGAACAATAAGGAACACTTTAATTAGGAGATGTTCCTCATAACCAGATTTAATCAAGCCTTCTCTGTATTTGCATAATTTCTTCAAAGAACTAGGGATAATGCTTGGCCATTTTCAATCCTTTTTCCTACATTAAAAGTATGTCTCTTTAAAGTGCTAAATAAGAAATTTTGTCTTCAAGAAAGCTTAAAAACTCTTTGAAAGCTTAGCCTTACTGGCAAAATTAGAGACTTTCTTCTGAGCCAATGGGAATATCCTTCCTTTCATGAACTGTGTTTAGCGTGTGGAACCCAAATCTTCAGCCAAAAGCTGTAATAGTGCACAAAACTATGGTGCTTTGGGAAATATCTCCCATTTTTTTCTGCTACATGTTATTTTAGGCAGGAATGGCTGGCCATTCTGTTGTGCCTTCTTGCCTCCCCTGCCTGACTTCTCTGCACATTCCGATGCAAACCTGCAAAAAAACAGACCAACATCCCCATGCAACACCTCTTTCCAGTTGTCCTGGTGCCTCGATGATTTTCTGTTGAAGTTCATGTGTGGAGGACAGAGCATGTTACAAGATCGAACTCAAAACAGGCTGAAAGACAGACAGTATGAAAAGGCGAAGAGGACTTACTGGTATGTGGTGGGACTGACATTGATGCGGCGCGGGTGACTTCCTGACTCGAACTTGCTTGCAAGGGTGACGTTGTTCCCAAATAGACAATAGCGTGGCATTCTTACACCAACGACACCAGCCAGCACTGAACCTGAGTGAATGCCTATCCTCATCTGGAAAAAACAGGAGATCCATGTCAGTCTGATTCTCCTGTGCTGCCCACAGTAATATCATTAGCACTTATTTAGAAGCCAGTCACAGCAACCCTTTAAAATGAATAAAAAAACAAAAGAAGAAAGAGTGAAGCAGAAGAAAACAGACTCTTCTATTCCTCTACCTTAAATCAGATGCAGTTAAAAGAAAAAAGAACAAAAACATGGTTATCTTTTTACTAAAACTATTTTCTTCTTCTGCGCACATTTGCAGGAGACTATGACAGTCAAAACAGGAATCATGAACAGAACAGGATGGGATCATCCAGAGTTACTGCAATATCAGACACCTAATTACACAAATAAAACATTACTGAGGGTTATTTTCACCACCACTTCTAACACAGGCTTTAAAGTAAGACCCATTTTTTCTCCAATTGGCAGAAATAGTAGTAAAGTGGAGTGAACGAATAAGGTACTTTTATCTTCGCATTTTTTTTGCAAACTCTCCAAGGTCTAAGGTCTTTCTCACTTAGTCAGACAGACAGATATTGCAACGCTGAAGATTGAGGCACCAATGATTTTTAAAGTAATTGTATTGTCCTCAAAATAAGGAGGAATAAATTCCCAGCAAATAAAAAACCCCCATGTGATTATTCTAGCAATCATCACCTGCAACTGTCTGAGATGGGGCAATTACATTGATCTGTAAAGCTCAGAGTCACCATCCAAGTTTCTTTCAGAGTGAACAAACAGATTTATTCTGCATACATTTTAGCTACCATTTGTGTTTGCTAAGAAAATACTTCTTACAGATAGAAGGGTATTTTTCTCTTGTTAATTTTATAATATTAAAAAAAGGAAAAGAAGATATTTCTATCTTCTGAGGATACTCTTGCTCATAGCAACTGGATTGCTGTAAAATATATAATGTGAAGAAAATAACAGCTGCTAAAACAGAGAGTCTGATGGGGTATGAATTAGTGACTCACCAAATACTATACTCAATATGGTCCTCTGACTTAATTCTATACTCAGTGTGGTCCTTTGACTTAATTCACAGTTATTTCACTGTGCTTTTGTCTGTCAATCCCTATTTTTTAATAACAAAAACCACACTTACTCAAATACAAATAAAAAAATAATTGTTACCCTTTTTTATGTAAACAAAATGCCAGCATTTTATAACATTGGTGTCCATGAATTTCTACGAACATGTAGGACCCCACATTATTTCACTGACTATGTTTCTTCCCATGTGGCCAAGACTTTTACCATACAGCTAAGCACTTTCAATCTTTCCCTCTCTTATATGTCACAGACTATGGGTATACAATTATATCTGCTATACACTAAGCTAATAATACCTCTATACATTAAGTCCATGCATAAATTAAGAACATGTTCTGCATTCAACGTGATACTACTTACAACATTCTCACAGGCAACATAAAACCTTCAATCTTCACAATAATATTGTTAATTACAGACTAGGTTGTTCAGTAGGGCTTTTTTCTTTCTTTTTCTTTCTTTCTTTTTTTTTTTAAGGCTGTGAATAAGTAGCACTCGGTTTAATTGAACTTTCAAACCTTTACTATGGTTTGGAAGGCAGCTACTGAAATCCTTGAAATATTCTATTCCATTGCACTGGGAAGAATCCAGCAGCCAAACACAAGCCAGACTTGTCTTGGCTGCTAAAATCTCTGCAATCTCATCACACATATATTATTTTGGTCATATTTTGGGGCATGAAGATTTCCTGCATTTGCTACCACTTACATTTAAACTCCACTGTTCATCATCGGTGAAAAGACGTGCTCACAAAGTGAGCAAATAGCCCTTCTCAATATAGCTGAGGTCAGGACTTGCCCTCAGTGAAAGATTATGAGCAGAAAATCTTGCTCACACAACACAAGTGTGCTGTCAGCTTTCAATAAATAATAAAGAACCTGTTTACAATGTCTTTTTCCTGTGAGATGGGAGACAGATTAGTTATTTTGCACACAATTTTAAGAACAGAGCTAATGATACCTATTTGTTCCACTGCTACTCTGCACATTTATTTAAAAATCACAAATAAATCACTTTCTGTGGCTTCTTCTAGGACGCATTCAAACATTTGTGAAGGCCAGATTAAAACTGTATGAAAAAGTACTAGGTTTGTTTTAGTATACATTAAAGTGGAAAGAAAATTGGATAGCAAGACATACTAAAAAATAAAATTTACTTTTGCAGTATATGCAGTGAAAGCTAAAGTTTTTGTCGGTTGGTTTTTTTTACTTTCATTCTTGAAGTGTTTCCCTATACATGGCCACATAGTTTTTTATCGTTCAGTGCTTCAGTGACGGAGGACTTCCAAAGGATTTGCAAGCCCATCAGGAATTTCAAATTCTCAGTAGCAAAAGTTTAGTCTCTCTTGAAGAACCCAAACCCCACTCACACAGTAAATACTTTCAAGATCTTTTCTCATGATTGTCTCATAAAGACACTGGGGAAATAAATGGCCTTTGTGGTTATGACTTTTCTGCTCTGTAAGTGCCAAGGAAACCAGATATTACATAATCAGACTTGTTGAAAAAAAATACAAGCTGATACATCACTCTTAATATAAAATGTTTTCCTTTGGAAAGTTAGGTGAATGAAGCTAAAGCTATGCCAACTTCCATGGAAAAACTGCATCAGGGAACAAAAATACACGGACATTCAAAATTTCACTCAGGAGTACACATGTTAGATCTTCCGTGAACTGCTTGAATTTCAGAAGGGATGAGAAAAAAAAGAAAGAAAACAGCTTTTTTATTTACTATAGTGTGTATCTAAAGAGATTTTAAAAAGTCTTGGTTTGGCTGAGTACATAACATTTTGTCGTCCGTAGTATTTTAAAAGATTTTTTAAAAACATGCTCCTACAATAAAAAAGGTAGATATTCTCACAAACACAAGTTAAACTACATAGAGCTACTGATGAGAGTGTCAGAACCTGACATTTTCATTGGGTGCAAGAAAGTTCATGCACATTTTCTCATTAACCTGTAGAGATAACTGCCTGCTACAAGACAAAATGACACCAAGAATGGCTTACAATAAAACTCCACTTCTGCTTCATTATATGGTTCTCTATAAGAAATGAGCCTGCAACACTGATGCTATTGCTGTGAAGTATTCCTTAGTGTGCCTTCTTACACTGAGAATAACCATTATATTGGTCATATATTACTTTTTAGTGAAATATGCTTTCATAAAATTTTCTTTTCCAGGTTTGATTTCATCTGCAGATGCATTATTCTGGCTTTTTCCTCACTGAGTTGATAAGCGTTGTGTTAACAATTTAAGGCTCTTTTTTTACAAAGGAAGAAAATGTGTGATCAAACTACTAACAACAAGACACTTATTGGGGCACATCAGCCTTTGCAGGAAAAGAAAATCTGCTGAGAGTACATAACTGAGAACAATAATAACAGTTATATGTGTATAGTTATAGTTCCTAAGCTATATTGTACATGCAGCCCTTATCAGTATTTCCCAGAATAGTTAACATCAAAGACCATATAAAGCATAAATTAGGTGACAACACCAGGATGCATTACTTGTCTATTACTTTATTCCTTTTAATGTATGTGTCGTATCACGGCTAGGCTTCGCGAACGAAGATTTGTGAAGGACTCTACCCACGCTTGCTACAAGCGCGCTGATGGCTAAAAAGGTCAATGCGAGATAGACATGTCCGGTTGCAAAAGGCACAGCAGAATGGCTCCCCAGGTGGTACTGAAAGGACACGGTTCTTTCTGCGTTGCCTTTTCTCCTCGAGAGTGATCCTGCGTGTATTCTCAAAAGAAGCAGCAGCGTTGTGGATAGTGTGTCTCCAGGCCTCCCAATTGGAGGCCAGAGCAGACCAGTGATGGTGATCGATATGGCCAAGGCTGAGATGTTGTTTCAGGAAGTCCTTATATCTCCTCTTCGGGGCTCCTCTCTTGCGGCAGCCAGTGGTAAGTTCACCACAGAGCACAATCTTAGGGAGGCGGTAGTCATGTGTTGTATACATTATATATAAACTGTCTTATACTTTAATAGAGCATTTTTAATAAAATTCATGCTCTTCATCTGTGTCAGCTGCTCCTCTACATGTCATTAATTATTTGGCTAATGATAAAAGGATTTGGCTAACGATAAAAGGGCAGCAACGTAACTGAAAGTTCAGAGGCATTATGCATACAAATGGAAATACAGCTCTTTGGAAACTATCACAAAGAGAAGACAACCATGAATAAAACCAACCAGTAAATAACAGTCCCCTAACCATTAAGGAACAGTGAAGAGACAAGGCAAAAGACATTTCTAGAACAGAATACTGGAAGGCACAAAGGTGAATGAAACATGAACAGGTGTGAAATAGAGCAAGGGACCTGTGAAAGATCTTTTAAATAAAGAGGAACAACTTGAACTAGGTGCATTGGAAAGATTTAGAATGAAAAATTGGAAAAAAAAAGATTAACAAATCCGACCTTTGCAAGAGCTGTGGTAATAGTGAGGTGGAGAGAAGCTGACGTGTCAGAGTTGTAAAAGAAAAGCAGACTACATTGATTCAGTGTAGGATGGGAGGAAATACATAGCTATGTGGAAAGCAAAAGAAGCTACCAAAACTTGTAAGGAAGAGGTAGCAGTATTTGGATATTGCTTACAGGATAAGGCACAGAGAGCAGAAATGGCTAATACCTGAGTGACAGGAAGGATAGTGGTTTTGTTTAATAGTGATAAAGAACCACAGAATCACAGAATCCACTGAGTTGGAAGGGACCTACAAGGATCGCTGAGTCCCACCCTTAGCCCTGCACAGGACTATCCCCAAGAGCCACACCATGTGCCTGAGGGTATCATTCAAACACTTCTTGAACCCTGTTAAGCTTAGTGCTGTGGCCACTTCCCTGGAGAGCCTGAAAGATAAGGAGCACTAAAACTGTGGTCTTGATCTAACAGGGAAATATGCCAGAAGTGGTATCAATGAGAACTGATAGTCCAGACTGGACTGTGAGAGAAAGGTCAGGAACAAACAGGAACAGAGATGAACCACACAAAAATATTTGTTCTTTTTCTGAACTGAACATTCTGTCACTGTGTTTTTCTGATGTACTGAATCTTAGAAGAGTTGTATGTTACCCTTTTACACGTCCTCATCGCCAAAGCATGATTTTCCTCTTTCATATCTAAAAGAGCTTGGTTTTTTGTTTTGTTAAGTTTCGGTTCGATTTTATCTGATATGCCATTTCAATTACTTTCAATCGCCTGAACGCCTCCTTAGGCACCATAGTGAAAACTGCACTCTTCCATCACTATTCCAAGTGAGATGAGAGTCAATGCAACACTGAAAATTCTCAGTCCATCTACATTCACTTTACAGTGAAGAGACAAAAATATTTCAATAGCAGTAAAGGAAGGCATTGGCATGCCCAAAGTAAATTTCCTAACTGCTTATTTATTTATTTGCTTAATAGATTTTTCTGTTAATCAGTACTCTCACAATTAACAAAACAAGAAATTCAGTAATTTCTTTTTAATGTTCAAAGTTCTTGAGCTTTTTCTCTTTTGAAATTCTATTGAAAATGCATTCTCCTTCCCTCTTCCCATTTCCCCATATAATTTTCAAGGCAAAAATTAAAATGCAAGTGGAAAGATACCCTTCTACAATCTGAGAAGTAGCACTTGTCTACTCAAGAACACTTTATAAAATCTCCTCTAATCTTAAAGCTTTTGACCAATATATGTCTGCATGTTGATAATCAATAGAAGACATTAAAAACATTATTTCCTGTCAGTCAAAACTGAGACATAGCATTAAAAGTCTTAAAAATACTTCCCTTATTAATTAGACCACAGAAAAGTGGTTCAATCTGTAATGATTCCTGAAAGGAAAATTAACTGGTTGTTTAATTATTCCTCAAGCTTCTTAAGTACACGGTGCTGTGTAAAAGTATCTGCAGTCTTGGTTAAGAGCTTACAAATCTATTTTAAAAAGCATAACCTATGCTTAATTCAGAAGAAGATAAAAGAGACTAATAGACAATAGCATGAAGAAGTGCATTAGATTGTGACTGAAGAATGATTTCTGAGTTGAAAAGTCTCTTGTGGTCAGTATTGAAAGGCAGAGTAGGAAAAAGAAGAGCCTGTGGGTACCTTTCTTTTTTGTCTGCCAGTAAAGAGTAATTGATATCAAAACATGCAAGCAGATTTTCCAATTCAAACCAAAGGTGACCATGTAAGCTGTCTTCTGATAAGCACAGGGCAAAAATACATGCTCATTTACAAAAGTCTCTCTCTGCAACCAGCAATTTTTAGTTCAGGGATTTCCTGAGCCAAAAGAAATTCTTTTTGTAGAGAAAAGGTGTTTGTTATTCACAATTCCTCCTCAAATATGAACTATGATAACATTTCAGCACACATTGTTTCTTCCTACCACACACAGGGAGAGAAGGACCTTAATAAACAGTTCTCACACTCTGAAAAACATACTTCCATGCTAGAAAGAAAAGTCTCAGATTGCCACACAGGTTAACTGCATCCAGAAGGACACAAAATCCATTTTCACACAATCATCTGCCTTACGCAGACATAGATGAAGGAGCAAGGCCAGGCTGGGAAGTAGGTGACACAGTTTGGAAAGCTGCCACAGGCAGAAATAATCTCCCACTCGGCAAGCCTGGAGCTCTCCAAGCCTCAATAATGTGATGGACTGACAGCTGCTCAAGGCTTTGTGCTGAGCAGGTAGAAGAGCCCAGGGCTGGTACAGGGCAGTAGATGTATGAAAACAGTTCCAGGCACATGGATGTCCCAAGCCAGCAAAGGATTTAAATACCTTAGGAAGCTGGATCAGGACTTTTGATGTCAGTTTCAATAACGTACGTGGATATCTGTACAATAGTATTTCTCAGAAAAAAGCACTCCTAACTTTCTGCCCTAACATGCTGAGTGATACTTTGTGTTTCAGTATGGAGCTTCTCCCTTCTGTCCTTGCAGTGTCCTTTAGAAAGGAAAAAGTCACCTCTTCCAGTGTCTTAGCTATTAGTCCATGATGCGCTGCCAGATCTTTTCAAACAGAACGTGCCAAATTCTGTAGGATGTTGTCTGCTCTAATATTTTCTAGCAGGTTCTACAACAGTGCTATCTCTACATCTCAACATATGCCTTACACAGGGACATTTACTTGTGAAATATATTAACGTAAAATAGATTGTACACAGCTCAGAGGTCTAAAATCAGGGCCACACACCGGTGAGTCAATGTGCCTTTCTGCTTCTTCAAAGAACAGGACTGACAGCTATGTCCTGACATATGCTTTAGTGTGTGGGTTATCTGTATTCTTAGATAGATTTATAAATATCACAGTGTCTTTCTGGAAAGGGACATATGACAGTATAGCTCACTACAGAATTGTTGCCAAGGAACAGACCTGCTCAGAGAAAAATTTAGATCAATTGAATTCCACAAGGTGTTCTATAGAACTAAACTACAGGATATATTTTTCCCCTATTTGAAAAACATTTGGAAAAATGAACGTTTAACTGTTTTCCAATGAGAATTTCCTAGATTTCTTACTCATATAATTATTCAACCCATCTGAAGCAAAAGACACAGCCAATTACACAAGGACAATGAAAAATAAAATAATGAACTAATTAATATTGAATGCCTTGTGATCAATAAATCTAGTTTAAACAGTTACTGGGTAATGCAATCGTGGTTTGTATAAAAGACATACAATAAAATTATAACCAACGGGATGCATTACATACATACATCCCTGGACTATGGTCTTGGCATACAGTCATTTCTACTGAACGTCGAAAAAGGAGCTATGAAGCATTTCCTATCTACATAAAGAAGCCCTAGTCTTGAAGCATGAAATTCTTTTTCTCTTTTCCCTTAAGTTCTTCCACTATGATCTAAGCTAGCCTCGCTTAGAATACGGGTTGAATTAGTTGGACTCCAGAGGTTCCTTTTATTTCATGATTCTATATTTCATACCCTATGATGAAAAATTACACGCCTGTGAGTCTTCACCATCAGTATGAGGCAAAATCAGATTCAGTGAAAATCAAAAACAAAGACTCAGACTGGTTTTGGGGGCTCATTAGTTCTAGCATCTAAGGAAAAGTTCATATTGGGGCAAAGTTTTTTGAGCCAAATTCTGTCATGGGGCACCATGTTAGTTCACTATGGCATTGTGCAGGGCATAAGTTAGAAGAGGATTTGTGTTATCTGTAAGAAAACATCTGACCTGAACTTATTTACTGGGGGTAGGGGTGGGTGTTACATGATGTTAATGAGAATATTTAGAGTTGCTAAACAGAAGACTTATATCCTTCCCCTAAGATTCTAGTAAAGAAACATTAAAGTTAATGTTCATAAGCTGCTTCTAACTCATCAACGAACCATTGCATTTCACTTCTGATGGAGCATTTAATCAAAAACACTTTTTATTGTTTTCTTTAAATAGTAATTTCCACAGTAGGAATTTAATTACTATGTGAACCTGTGTGTTCAGGCACTTAAAAAAGAGCTAATCATTCACACAAGCCCACATGGCAGTGGAGGATTTTTCCCAGCCTCCTCTCCACTGACACCCAAAAAAGAAAAATATTCATCAGAAGGTTCTCTTTGATCCCTAGTGTAGGAGGACATCTTTGTCTCACAGTGCCATCATATGACATGTACTGAATGGATTGGGTGATACTTTAACAAGGATAAATGACACATGCTCAAAATATTTGAGAGAACAAAAAAATTGTATTAAAAAAGAAAAAAAAAGAAAAAAGTTTGACCTAAGGGTTTTAACCTTAACAAACAATCTTTGATACTTTTGCTTATTTAGTCATTTGAGGTTAATTTCCTCTAATTTCAACCTAGCAATTATCCAGCTCATTTAAGTTAGATTTCTAGACTCCTGCTAAACCAAGTAGGTAAATAACCTCAAGGCTGCAATTCTTCACATTCTAAAATTGGCACCTAAGAGAGGCTGAATCAATCATTCCTGAAGCTGTCTAACTTTCTTGGTTGAACACATAGGGACATTTAATGGTAAGTTTAGCATGACATCTCATGCACAGACAGCTAAAGAAAGGTGAGATGAATCCAACTCTCGGACTGGCAAAGTTGACACACTTTCATCTTCTTTGCTTAAAATGAGCTACACTCCTGTGCATAAATCATCAGAGAAACAGGTGTTGATGGATAGGATCCCATGAGAAGATCACTCTGTTTGTAGAACTGCAGAAATTTCTTCAGGTATCTTAACATAATGATCTTTGAATCTAGCCTGCAATCTTTTAAATTGTAAAATCAAATGACCTTTCAATGGAAAAGTCAGGCTTCACCTTTGATCATAATATGGCTTTTATACATAGATGAAAGTCAGGTTTTTCAGCTTTGGGAAGAGCTTGAAACCAATCAACAAGGATCTGCTACATAGCAGCTTTAAAATATAACCACTGACCTATAAGAATCTTACAGATTTACTACTAGAAGTAACCTTATCTAGCCCATGTACAATAACGACGTATCAGGATCAAGATTCTTGCCAAGGTTTCTACACTATCAATGAGACCTAAATTGCTGCCTATGCCATTTAAACATCCGCCTCTTCAAGGTGTTTTAATACCTTTTGCACAAAGAGGAGATACATTTTAAGTGTGTATTTTCTACTGGATCCCCCAGCTTCTCACAATCAGCACCAAAGCAAACACAATCAGGATAAAAAAATTAGTAAATTCCCTCCTCCATATGGACACTTTAGACATGACAAAAAAAAAATCAGTGGATGAGGTTTTGCAAATATACCTGTTTTTAGGTTGGGAAAAGTAGAGAGACTAGTTCCTTTAGCACCTCTCAATCTAACAAACAATATACCCAATTAAGTTGTTCAAAAAACAACTGGACATAGCACTTAGGGCTATGGTCTAGTTGACAAGGTGGTGACTGGTCAGGTTGGTTGGACTTGATCTCAGAGGTCTTTTCTAATCTAATTGATTCTGTGTGATTCTGTGACTCTGTGATATAGACAAATACCAGAAACAAGTCAACATATGCCCTCTTTGGAAAGAGGGCCACATGGAATCTGACCACATGGAAAGATAAAAGGCTAAGAAAACCCCAAGCTGTGCATAAAGAATGTTAAGTGTTACAGGTTATAATAGCTAAAAATTAGTTTGCTTCCTTGTGAAGAAACTTAGAGCACTACTACCATCATAGAGACTTGAATTCTAGATGTGCAGCATGATCACTCTTCCTCATGCTCAACTAAAGGATAAATTAGCTTGTAAAATATTGAAAGTTCCCACATGACAACTGGGGCATACAGATACTTTTTATCATACATGTTCCAATGTCTGAACAGCTGACTCTATTAGATCATGCTTAAACACCTCAGTCTAAACTTATAATGCTGATGTGTTCCTTTGCTAGTTCACCATTTGATTTTAAGAACTTCAATTTCTATGGACTGAATGCAAAACAATGTAAGACCTAGATCACAACAATGATTTTTGTAGAATTTACCCTATTCTTATGTCTGGAGCAAGTCTCCACAGCTGGCAGGTAACAAGTAGCCTAAGAGGCAATGGCAATTGCATACAAAAAGAGGCTCTGTGACTGCATGGATCCTATAAACAGTAGTCTAAGACTTCATCTTGGCTATAATTGGGAAGGAGTTTATTAAAACTACTTATTGGCCTTTGTACTTCACCATCACAGAGCTTCAGATTTGTGCAGGGAAAGTGAATTTCCTCCTCAGTGAATTCAAAATACACAATTGCATAAAATTATTTTTTGAAGTCTTTCAGACAGGCAAATCCACTGAGTTTTGAATGACTACTTCATACAACAAAGGGAATGAGCATGAAGTGAAAGGCTGCTGATTTGCACTGAACAGGGGATTTCAGCAAAGCATTTACAGAGTCTCCCGATTTCTGTATAGACAGCACTTCAGCAAGTCAATCAAACTTTCTTGACACCAAAAAACAAAACATAACAAAAGCTAGGATCAGAACTCAGAGAGTATTCTGTACAGCTCTGTTACCTTCACTGAAAATCTAGGTCAAAAAAGAAATTTGTAAATAAAATGGCTAATGAAATCAATGAAAACCCACTCTGTAACTCTTACAAAATGTAAGATTTACTATTCCTAGGTCTAAGTTGCAAATCTACAAGCAATATCTGAATATTGAAAATTAGATGTGCCATGAATTGAAATGAGATACTATTTTACTGTTTGTCAATTGCTTCAGATAAATTTGTTATCTGCTCAGCAATTTTAAGAAGATGATTAAGGATAAATTCGAATGTTCTAGTATTTCCACAACTAGAAAGATTTTTACCTTATTTTCAAAGCCATTGGCAAATGAAGGCCTGATGATGTCAACACTATGGCAAAATCCAAACAGGGATAAATTGCTCTCAGATGAAGGTGAATCACTTACTGGGAAAAAAAGACTTCAATGTTCGGTCTAACAACTTCACTTCATTCAGTGATCTCTCCCACTGTATCTCACACTCGTCACCCTCTCAAAGACACGGTGATAAAGAACAAAGCATGGGAACACATACATTTGGTTTTGGCCTGTGCATTCTGTTAAAAATAGCAATCTTACAGGGAATTACTATAATATATGTATTATGTATATTATGCATTTTGCAACTGCAAAAATTCAAGCATGGTAACATTCTTAGTCAATAGTATCTCTGCCCATCTTCACTAGTTTTTATCAACTAATTTATATTACTATAACCCACAAACATACAGACACAAATTAAAGCTTATTTGTGCTATTGTTTGTGTGGGTGAGAAAGACGAAACAAATAAAGAGACTTTAAATTTCAATTATCCTTGCATGTTCTTTTGAAAATTAAACACTAATTAAATAATTAGATAGTACGTCATATCTATAACTTCCTTGTTTGTCACTGCTGCCCAGCCAACCTTTAATGACACTAATTGGGTGCATTTGGCAGCTGAAGGACACAGATGCCTAGCCCTGAATTTTGCTTATCCAGCATTATCATTACATGCTTTTTTCCTGATGTTGCTTCTGTCTGATTATGCTTTATTTGAAACTTTTCCAGTCAACTTCTTCATCCAAGAAGTGAGTGAAGAATCTCTCTTGGTGCAAGCTTTGCTGACAAGAGCTGACAAGTCCTTTAGCTCTTAGTCCCATTCTTTACTCCTTTCCTCCCAAATGCATGCAAAGATGTGTTTTCTTGGAAATATTCCCTTTATTTTCTGGTGCTTTGTTCTTTATCAGTGTGTCTCTGTGAGGGAGATGAGTGTGAAGATTAGATCATGACAAATTAGTCATTTTTATTTGCATTTAACTTTAGCTGAAATTTGTGGAAAAATAAAATAGAGTAAATTAAATCTCACTCATACTTGTATGTAATAAATAAAATTCACCATAACTTATTTTTATTTACTGTGCTTGTAATGACCTGCAATAAACAAGACACAATGTAAGTTAACTAATCACACAAACTGAATACATCCAGAAATATATTCCAAACTAAAAATACACAATTAAAGAGAGAAAATTGGAAAATTCTGAGTGAAGACCAAAATAAACTTGAATTAACATGCAATCTAGTCACATTAAAACAAACGTAATCTGGGGCTATTGAACATCATATAACAGTCATAGTTCCTTCCTGCTGTCTTCTAGTCAACCACATGGAGACTACTAAGTTAAAACCTAGATACTTTCAACAATAGTGCTTTCTGAGAAGATCAAGAATCTCTTCAGAAGGGATTTGTTTGGGGGGAAACTACAAAGCTGTACTCACAGCTTGACCAAGGATTACTCAGTAGGGAAAGCATGATGATAATCTTCAAATATCTGCTAAGCATTAACATCAAAGAGGGAGATATGGCAGATGGGGACACAAGGACATACAATAAAATTTAAATGAAGACATAAGTGAATATCCAGCTTACACAGGCCTAAATAGGCTATATTAACAGCAGTGACAGGCTCCTGAGGCAAGTGTGTTAAATTACATCATATAAGTCTTTCCATTATGGCACTAGCAAAACACTTGTAAACACACTGTAAGGATGTTGACAGGAAGATGGACAGGATGCATTAATATATGCATGTCTTTTTTAACTCTAACATCATGCTGCATTTAAGGACAACTAATTAGAAAGTGGTGATACGTTTGAGGGTTTCAAATGACTGCCGTAAAGTCTGTTTTCCTGTCATCCTTAAGAACAGATGGGGTAGGAGTAAAAATTTTCATGTCCTGAAACCACTTACAGAAACAGAAGTTTGAATTTCAGTTTTAAATTAAGTGTAACTCAGTTCACATTGTCTTCAGAATTTCACTAAAACTAAAAAATTAAAGAGTACAAGCAACTGTGTTGAACCAATTCTACTTACACTATAAACTCAAATTTTTAACTTCTTTTTCATAATAATAACATGATGATCTACATCAACAACATACTTTGCAGTATCAAGTGCACCCCATGCATAGCAAATCAGTGCAATCTTGGCAGAAAATGCAGCATGATTTTTTTTTAGACAGTCATCCTTCAGGGATGGGACTGTCAGTTCTGTTAATACACTGCAACCATACCTAGTCATGTTATTTTGGCATTGGTCTGTTCCTCATCACAAATTATCACAGCTAAACTTCATGTGCATAACTATCAAATCAAACCCTTTCACAGGAAATACTTTGGCAGCTGTACATTCAGCCTCCATGAGGATGAGAAAAATGATCACCTCACTAAAAGGCAGCAACCTCCAGTGTATAACAAGGCTACATTCTACAGTGGTTTTGATTCAAAGAAACAAAGCACTTTTGAAGCACATGCCCCAGTTATCCCTATTTACTCTATAATTCTTCACTTTACAAAATGGCTTGGTCTGCAAGAACTAGATCCCTCTCAGAGGAAATTAGAGAAGTAGTGGTTCTCAAAATGTACACCAAAGTCAAGACAAACTCTTGTGGGCATACTAGGGTGTAAATCGACATTTGATCTTTCAGGTCTGCGGAGTCATTTAGTATGAGGAACAAAATCAGTCCAAGTAAAAAACTCAAAACCCATGAAGTATAGAAGCACAAATTCCATTAATCCACCGATCCTTTTCTGTTGCAGTGACCCACTTGAAAAGCTGGCACACATATTGTATCATCAGTGACAGGGTCAAGAGAGCAAAACTAAGTATGTTACACTATCCATCCAAACCTGTGATCATGCATTTAAAAATATAGTTGCTAAAATTTTAATCAATGACTGACATTCTATAGCAATAAATTCATTACTAAGTAAAAATGTCATGGCTGCATTAGAAATGTTCAGGACTGAAATGTAAAATGAAAACAATGACATCTTTAATTAGATTGGTAAAGCACATAAAATTAAGAGATTTACTTATATAAAAACACTGTAGATGATCCTTGAATAAAATTAGTCAAAACATATTTAAAAATTCTCATTGTAAAAGAGTTTTAATCCCAGAAGCTTCCCACATTAAGGGTTTGGCTTCATACATTTCAAAGCTGTAGCACATTAAATTCCAATTACTTCATAAAAGGTAGGCAGTGTGTGTACAAAAGATACTTGCAACAAAAGACTGCATTATGGTGTGTCTCAAAGCTCATTATAAGCAACTACTACAGTGGACTGTCTCTGATAAATCACTACAGTTTTTCTTCATTTAATCTTACTTAGAGATTGATCTTGGTTTGTAAGCAAATTCAGAGAATCTTAGTGTACTTCTAATAACCCCCATGGGAAAGATGAATAATGTTCAGACTATGTGTTCCACAGACATCATTCCCCATTGTAGAAATGTGGGAAAAGTAATGTGGGAAAAGGAGTTTTCCCTTTCCTTTTCTCTGAAGTAAATTAATTATATAGAATATAAAAATAAACAGGAGCTTTCTTCATATCAGCAGCCATAGAAATTCATGCAGGTGAACTTAATACACAGATTTGAGCAAAGAGAAGCAAATCTTCTCCTTTAAAGTCTACATTTCATTAATGTCTGTCCAAATCATAGAACAGCATACCTCAAAAAGCATGCAGATTTTTTAAAAATTATGCCTATGTGTGAAGAACCTGCTAACAAGGAAGTACACTTCCACATTAATTGTGAGGAAGTGTTGTCAAGCAAACACAAGTTCTTTTTATCTCTAAATTTTGCCAAACCAAGAAAGGCTTTTTTTTAAATTTTAAATATCTTTAAAGCTATTACCTGGACAATATGTTTCAGTGAAGCATACAGACTCCATGCTATGTTGACACAAACTTGTTCAGTATAGCCGTAGAGGCACAGCAATGCTACTGGGTCAGCCCAAGAGGCCATGAGGTTACTGTCCTGACATAAAACACGGCAGCTGTCAACACCCATAAAACACTGACAGAACGTGACAAACACAGATGATTAACTTTCCAGCCTTCCTTGCTTCCAACCAGTTCTGACTGGGTCTTCTGAGGTGAAAATGCATCACCTTCTGCTGAGATTCATGTTCTGTGATGCCCTCACTAGATTGTTATGGCTGTTCGAACCAACTGGTGTAGACCTGAACAGGTAACTCCGGTATTTTTCTCTCCCTTAATTGCCAGCATATTTCTGGTCTTCTTTCTTTGCTAGATTTTTCAAAGCTACGCAGTGGGGGGATTACTCAAATGTTCACTGGACCAAAGGGAAGCTCTGTTGTAACCCTCAAGCACTAATTAATGGCAGCTCACTTGACTGCAGCTCCTTTTTTCCTTGGTCTGCCATCCTTGCTGTAAGAACAAGGGAATGATAAAACTGACCTCTAACTCAGCAGCAAAAGTCCCTTGACTTCACGAAGCGATTAATTAAAAAATTAGCATACAATGAATTTTTAAATATTTTTCATAGGAATGGAGTCAGTTCTGCTTAGCCTGGAGACATCTAGAAACCTTCCCCAGAAATGATTTCTAAAAAGTAACAGTTCTGATAATGTGCCATTTCTGTGGAGGTCACAAGTGGTGCTTCTGACGTCACCTCAGTACAGTCCAACAGAGTTTAAAACAGAAGGTAGCATCAAAGCACATGATTCAGCTGACTATTTTCCCACCCAGTTAGCCTTGTGCTGACACCCACAGCTGACAGTGCACTGCAGCAGATCTGGATTACACATAGAGCAGCATTCAACCCTTTTTAATGAACTCTCACTGACTCAAAGGCTGCCTGGAAAAGGATTTGGGTCAAAGGCAGTGTAGGACAGCAGAGGGCAATGCAAGCTGGTGAGTGGGCAGTATGCTGTGAGATGGTGAGGATGCCTGGGTGTAACGAGAACAGCTATTGGGAAGTGGAGAGGGAGCTGTGGCAGTTAAGAGTGTGATAGAAGATAAAACACAGGCCTCTTTCAAGGCACTCATGGGAAGGACAACAACGTATGTTTATCCATATTAATCTATGGGGATTTAAAAAGCTGTAACTACCAAATACCTAAAGACTATAACCAGTATGTCTAAGCATAACCACACAGAGTAAATGAGAATCTTGCTTACAGGAAATGACTTAAAATTCCAATACAAGACAAAACAAAGGAATGGGAGAGGAGAAGTGTGGAGAGAGGGGACCAGTGAAAGTTAAGTTTTGGTATGCTAAGCCCATAGTGAAACATGCCAGCAACAGACAAAGATGTACATCTGGTTTTCATGAACCAGTAAGAATTTCAGATGTGTCACAGCAAACATGGAAAAACTATAATTTCTGTAACAGCACTGGGCTATAAAGGTATCATCTTCTGTTAGTGCAAACTAATGAGAGAACACAAGCCACATTCTCAATTTGGAACTTTGTCCAACTAAATTGTCAGTATGCTCAGGAAGTAGTTGCGTTCAGAGGTGTGGGCATTATTCATAACATTGGTCATTACAGTGCAAGATACATCAGCAGATGGACTTAGAAATGTTTACAAACAGAATCAATTAAAATAAATGCTTTAGCTAGATGGCAAAAAAAAACCCCTATATTCACATCTGCATAATCACACATCCTGCTGAGGAAGCCACAATTCCAGGTAAAATTTGCTCTTTGCTGGTGTCCTTGCAAAGGAAGCAGCAGAAATATGGTATCACAGACCTCAGAAATTTCCACAAATGTCACTGCTTTCTACAGCCTGTAAACCTGCTGTTTGGTTCTTATGCACATGGATTTTCTGTTCAGAGGTGTACTACCACCTCTACAGAGTTTATGGGCTTTTTGCTCCTTTTCCTTTTTTTGGGGAGGAGAAGGGTAGAGTACAGAGAAGAACTTTAAGGAAGTCATCAGGATTCTCTATTGCTTTCCAGTCTTCAGAAGACCAAACTAAAAGCAATTATCTGATGCAATTTGGTCATAGCTCCAAATAGAGGCATTTATATAATTTGGGGGGGGGGGGTTTCAGATGTCCAATAAACATAGATGAAGTTCTAAAACATGCAATTATTTTTCACTTTCCAATTCCTTGAAAAAAACTTTTGATTCTTCTTGCAAAACATGGTTTAAAGCTTAGATTTCATTTTTAATACTAGTTTTATGTGGGTGTGCAATGGTGATGTTTGCTGTTAGGGTTAGCAAGAAGAACGTTTAATTTTGTATACAGTGAAATTTTAAACATCTTTTCTGAGAAACAAAACAGAAATGAGAAAACTATGACAGTCTCAAGAACAGCCATTATCCTATTTTGGGCTTAATGGTACTCCCTCGTATGGAGTGTGGGATGTTCACCTTTTTATCATGTAAGCCATGGAGACTAAGGTTGGTTTTCCTCACTCCTCTTAAACACTGGCTGCTCTCAATGCCTTTGTGTCTTACCAGAAATGTCATCCTAATCTTTTAAAAGATCATTAAAACTAATGTATTTTACAATAAGTCTTGATTTAATTTGTGCAAAGCATTTCACCAAAAACAAAGAAAAAAGAAACCTCAGATGGCTCTACTTACGGAACTGCCAAAACAAGCAACAAGTGCAATATCTACCTTACTCACACTTGTAAGTTAAGGTAAGTGGAGCCCTACACTATCCAGCATGCAGTGGTTAGCCTCATTGAAAACTAGACTCGAAACTCTGCACTGTGTTATAGATTGCAGTTTGTAGAGTGTAGCTCCATAAGTTTGTGAAGATGTAAGTTTGTTAAGTTCTACTGCAAGAACAACCTTTCTCTGTTCTGCCAAAGATATATTTGCAAACAATCACTTTGTTTCGGAGCGGCTGTTCATTTCTTTCTAGTCACCAATAGACCAAAAAATTCACTCACTGTGCTCACTACGGAGCAGAGCTTTGCAAAATTAATCTCATCTCCTGTAAACAATAGTCTTTGTGTGTGAACAAGAGTAGGCTTTATTACTGAGCTATTTGCCATTCATTCTCACGCCTCAAAAGTTTTTATTCTGTCCAGAGAACAAGAATGTCACATAATTTAGGCAACCAACACACACAATGCAACAAATGGCAAAAATCAAGGAAGAGCTCATGAAACACAAAAAGGCTAAAAATTTTTTTGGCAAATGCTCAGAAATAACAAAAGCTCTGAGAATAGAAGGATGTCAGAGTCTCCTCAATACATTTTTAACTAGCAATTTCACAAACTTCCTATGAGTTTATTGGGGAGCAAATGGCAGTGTGTAAGCAAACTATGAGAAAATGGTTTATTGGTGGACTTTGCAGTGCTGGCCTAATGGTTGGACTTGATCTTAAAGGTCTCTTCCAACCTAAATGGGTCTATGGTTTCTACAATTCTGTTCTATAAAAGCTGTAGGGTAAACAGACTGAAATATATACCATGGCCTCATTTACTGCAGACAGAATTCTTTTTTGCACTCTCTTTTGTTGCCCTTGTTATATGAGCTATCCTAGCTCCTAAATATGTCATTCCTTCAGAAAAAGGAGTTGACATTTAGCTGCCGAGATCTGTGAATAGGAACAGGCAATAAATTAGATCAGAATGTAAGAACTGCGTTGTATTAGACCAAAGGACCATCCAGTCCAGTACTGTGGCTTTGAAAGCAGGCATGACACTTGAACAGAGAGCCCAGTATGCAGAGGATGGTACCCTGGAGACAAATGGGGTTAAATGAAGGACTCACTGAAGTCTGTGAAAATTTTACTCTAGTTATGATGGAGAAAACTTAAGAACTTACAATACCTTGCACATGTTAAAATTAGCATGTATCGAAATTAAGTTAGTTAGTGTTTAAGAGTTTATATAGGAAAAGGGAAAGACTCAGTCACTACTTTTCATGTTGTCTTGATACATATAAGCTAAGAATTTAAAGTGATAGCCTTGGAAAATATCCAGCAATACATTTACAGAAACCTTATGGATTTCTCAGGCTTAAAGCTGAAGTTGTGATTATTGCAAAAGCTGTGTTAAAAAATAAAAATACTACCTAAACTCACATTCTCTTGAACACTTATGTTAAAAATTCACCTTTCAAAAAAGTAGCTACACTAAGTTAACTTTTTTTGTAATAATCTTTTTATCATGAAACACCTGAACAAATGAAAAAAACAGAAATTACCTTTTCAATGATTATTCTTACACGTAGTCATAACAGTAGTGTGTAAAGCTATGCTCTGCTCATGTATGCAGATCAGTCACATGTGGGTTTGCTGAATTTGGCCTTTCACAAAAAATACATGTATGTGTATACACACACACATATGGAAAATTTATATATACCAAAGGAGAGATTTCAGTTTGTTGTTCTGTCTTTATTGCTTAACCTAAATATAATTGTCTGCAGGACATGAACTCACTATTAAGTAATTTTCTATGGTGAACAGCTGCCAATATTTCTTTCAGTAAATTTAGACAGATGAGTTTTCTAGAGAGTCAAAACCGGACCAATTTAGGTCTTGAAAGCATCAGCTAAATGTGCAGAAATTTGAAGGTAATTTTGTGGGTATAAGTCTTTCACTTTGTGATTCAACACAACTAAGGCAGATCCAGTTTCTTACATGCATTAATAATTAAAGATACAGTTGCTAATTAAATGCAATTTATTTTTTAAAACTTACTAAATACTTCAGAAAGCCAAGTGTCCTACAAACAAAAGCTCTCATGGATCTGATTAGACCTTTAGAACTCTCCACCATTTTCTAAAGTCATTCCGTGAAAGTAAAACATGTAACTCCAGAGAGATGCTGAGCAATTACAGCTTGTGTTGATTTTAATGCCTCAGAGACATTGCACATGCTTTTGGTTTTACAAGTTGGTGCAGTGGAACCACTTTGAGCACATTCTTGAAGACAAATAGACTTGTAATAAAGAGAAGAAAACATTCAGTTTATATATATGTATCTATATACATATATCTTCCTTCCAGTCTCTATAAGCTGATGGTCAGAAATGACTGTTTCACCTGAGTTTCACTCAGAAAATCAAAGTCTGAACAAAGGTAGCTAAATGCAAAAGACTTTCTACTCAAGTAAAGGGATCTGAGCTCAGCTCCCAAACCACTTAGATGTACAAACGTACAGTTAGCTAACCAAGTTTGAAATTATCTATAAAACCTGGACTATTATTGATTAAATGAATAGGAGTTTTGGTCAAAAAGACATCTGAATAATGAAGGTGTTCTCTAAGTTCAAGCAACCAGTATGCTGTGAGATGATCACATTTTCATAACACTGTAAAGAAGGTGCAATAAGCAACTAGTGAAGATGGCCTATACCACCAGCTCTTTAAACTGAGAAAGATAAAAAGACACACATGAGATGAAAATAGAAATCATAAAAAAAAAAGAACAAATGCCTATAAGCAGGGACTATAAATACAACTTTTTTAATATACTACCTACTTTAAAGTTTGTAGTGTGTAGTGGTTTTCATTGTCCTACTTGAGATGCCCCACAGATGCCTGATTTTCAGACCACAGAGCTCAATTATTTTCTGACAATCATAACACCTTGAGATCACAGCATTTATTTTCAAAAAAACAAAGACACACTTATTGGAACAACAGGGGAATGTTTGTGTCATTTCAATATTATATATTTGTTGTCACTTTCATAGATTAGTCAAAAAAAAAAAAGAAAATACTTTTTTAAGGTAATGTTTTGTAACAGTCTGTTTCTTTTAAGTGGATCATATTGATGCTCCCAAAAGAAATGGTAACTTTAATTCTGCAGGTGTTTTCGTGGCTACAGAGTGGGCGTCACTATGCAGAAATAACAGTAGTAAAGCAATAACAACAGCAGTTAGTCCCTTTCCCAAAGAACTGAATGGTAGTTAAAAAAAATCTCCCTATATTTAGGATTCTTTTTCTTCTGGTAAAGGCTTTTACTACTTTTTTCATCCATTTCCAAAATGCAGCACAAATGGACCTAATACAAAGTAAGCTGTCACAGAAAGAAAAACAGGTATTCTATAGGGAGATGACAGAACAGATAAATTTTCAGAAAGGCACATAGGAATTTAATTACTCACTTTTCATTAAAATTAATGTAAGAGGTGTCACTACTTCCACAGAAAAGTGAAAATTTATGCTGTTGTAAAGAACATGTTGTGTCTCCCAGATGAACATCAAATTTTAACAATATAAATATATCTTCACATTACCTGGGACAGAATAACTAAAGAGCTCAGTATAGGTTCAGATCTCTGTGGCTGGGAGGCAGCCTTGCCAACAGGGATCTCGGGGTCCTGGTGCACAAGCTGACGGGGGTCAGCAGGACACTGCTGCAGCAACAAAGGAACATCAGATCCTGGGCTGCCTCTGCAGGGGCATCTTTAGCAGTGATGGAGACACATCATCACACTCTACTCAGCCTCTGTTAGGCTGCCCTGGAGCTCTGTGTCCAGTGTCAGCCCCCACTGTACCAGAAAGACACAGACAGACTGGAGAGCATCCAAAGGAAAGACATGAAGGTAATCATGGGGCTGGAGAACCTGCCCTACGAGTGAAGGTTGAAGGATTTAGGAATTTTCTCCCTGGAGAAGAGATTTCCGAGAGGGGAAACTCATCACAGTATTGAGTACTTAAAAGGCAGCTACAAATAGGACAGAGGCTCTCAGAGGCCACAAGGAGATGACAAGGGATGAAAGGTATAATTTGTATTATGAGATGTTTCATCTCAACAATAGAAAGAAATTTTTTAAAGTGACAACAATCAATCACTGGAACACCCTCTCCAGGAATCTGGTGGAGTCCCCATCACTAGAAGTGTTCAAGCTGCAGTTGGACAAGGTGCTCAATAATGTCATCTGGGCTTCCTCTCCTGATCTTCTGAGATCCTTTCCAACCTTTAAAGGTTGTTCTATGACTTTCCATAAACTTTGTTTCAATCAGTTCTTGGCATTTTAGAAATTAAAATAATGGTGAAGGCTTTAACCAGTATTAGAATATTCGGCTAAATGTCAAGAATTACCTTGGTCACTCTAGGAAACCTATATCCCAGTAAGAAATTATCCAGGGCCCTTTGTTTTATGGTGTGGAGATTTTGCAGTAAGGAAAAATGGGATCTCAGAATCTCTTCCCATCTTCCTCCTCAGGGTTGATTCTTTTTTCCCGGAACAAAGCTCCAAAGCTAGATAAAAATCAGGTCTTCCTTCAGGATAATCATCACTTGAACTCCTCTAAGTTGTGTCAGGTGGCAGAAATCCCTGCACATCCTAATCCACTTTCCCCTTTCTTTTTATTGACACAATCAAATAGGTCACATACTAGGACTGAACATCCTCATATTATTTGTGCCTTGTTTTCCCTTCTCCATTCAAAACTAATGTTTTTGTCTCTCTTCTCATGTATTTTTAAAATGTTAAAGCAAAACCAAAATTCAATAGAAATATGGAGATTGTTTTGTTAAAAAAACCCCTTGAGATTATTCAATATAAAGTCTCTGAAGATGATTATTTACATTGACTTACTTTTACCCTCCTCTAGGCTCAAGGGAGCTATTTGAACAGAAAAGGCTGTTGCAAATTCCTCTGAAGTATTGGCATTTTTTCCAAAATACTCTATGTCTCATATGAAAGGAAGCTGAAATTCCATTAAATATTAAGTTTATGGATTTATTTATGACAGGAAATGCATCCTTCCTTAGGGAACTAAACTATTCTGAAACAGTTGAACAACGTTGCTGAACTTGTCGGCTTCAAACAGAAGGCCAACTATAATCCTCCAGCATCCACCCCCCATCTGAACTGTTCACTCAAATATAGCACAGTGTAATGACTCACTGTTTAGCTCAGAATAACGACAACAGTTATGTGATAGAGATTTTTAACTGGTGCTTACAACTGCAGACTTTGACTTTTCTCTTCAGAAGTATGCATGCTGGAGCGAATGGGGGAAGCAAAGTAGAGAACTGCCATTGACAACTACACTTTCTTAACCTTGCACAGTAGATGTTGGCAGCTGCTTCCAAAAATCCCATAACTGTGTAAGTCAGAGAATTGAGCAAGATCTGCATAAAGGTTACCATGTCTACAGGATTACCCAGTGGTACTGAAAAAGATACTGATCTTGATGAGACAGCCCACGGACAGCTCCTCTGGGACTCTGTGCAAGGCTCTGCTTGCAATCCAGGGTCAGAAAAGACAAGGACTACTGAGGTCCTCTTCCGTGCAGCATGAAAAAGCTTGGCGTCAAGTGGGCTCTTTCCTCCAGTGAGTATAATCCTCCTGACAAAGTTATAATAAAGGGAGAAGAGAACTAACAGGTCTTGGAGAGAACTATGCCCTTTAAATGTGTAACAGAAGTCATGAAGTATAAAACAGAGCTCAGCTCCACTTTTTTTGCCTTTTTTTTAATTTCCAGTTGCACTTTATCCAAGACTATTCATGCAGTAGTAGAAAAGGGAGAGTAGAGAAGGAGCAGATGGGACGAGGCTCTTTCTTGAATCTTTTTCTCCAGCCTGCATCCCAGTGAAAGAAGAAGGAGCTATGATAGCACTGTTACCTAGCCCATGTGGAGGGTCAGATGAAAGGAGGAGGTAGATTTCCCCTATTCACTGCCAAAACCTCCAATTTGTGGTACAGTCTGACTCCAGAGAAAGTAAACCATTTGTATTAGGGGACTTCACTGTTTGGACCCTTCAAAGAGAGACAGAAATTGGATATCAGTGATGTAACAGTGGTTCTGAAACAACAATATTGTCCAGTTTAGAAAAGAAAATGTACATAATTGAGATTACAATAGTAAATAAATACCAGTAGCACTGGACAGAAGAGACTTTCTTATTTTCAAGCAGTCAGAACAAAAAGCAGGTGCAGACAGCTTGGTCACAGTACAGGGCAGCAGCTTTCTGACAGCATCTCAGCAGCTGGAAACACAGACCCTGAGGTAGCAACCACCTCTGCAGCTGCAAAGGGCATGGCTTTTTCATCTCTACGTCTCCCTCAGAGGCCTCTGGGATCACCTGTGCCTATTAAGCCAGTGAGGTAGCAGTTCAAGCCCAGCAGCATTTTCTAGTCATGCTTAAGTGGTTGTACTGCATGAAAGCCAATAAAGCACTATTTTTATGCATAGTCTGTGCTTGTTTCTCAGTGTATTACTGCTTATCTTCTGTGAGTCCTTGTAGGTTTGCATATTATATCACTACCTTTTTTAATTTTTGTGTAATATTTTTCATCTCTTCTCCATCTCAGGAGATAATAAAAAATAGTCTTGTAGTCAATAGTGGAAACCTGTCTTTTTAATTTTTATATGACAGGAAGACATACTGATGGAAGAAGAGAACATATATTTAGGATTTAAAAGAAATAAAATTTCAGCACTCAGCTACCCTGGATTCCCTAGGCCAATTCTTTAAATATTCATGAATAATTTCAAATTGTATGGGTTTATGCCTCTATTACATATAAAAATGTAACATCGTTGTATATGCTGCAATTCTAACTTTAGATTTTTGTCCATTGTTCCTTTTGTAAAGATGTGACAATGTCAACCTCCTGAAACTCCTGTATACACCATAGATTAATTATTTATTCACCTGGTGGGTTGTGTTTCTGTTGTTATTATTACTTACTTTCTGTCTGAATAAAGAATCAATGACAATGATAACAATAGAAAATTTCAGTTTCAGCATCAAAGTCTGACTGTAACAGTCAAAGCCAGAATGTGGCGGCTGCACAGTGTCCCAACACCAGCCCAGAGGCATAACAGTATCAGAGGATACCTTCCATCCTAGATAGCCGAGAACCCAGGGGCTTTTTTTCTTCATAAAGAACACAATTTCAATACTTTAACTATGTTTTGTCTTTTTTCCCCTCCCCCAGTCCTAGTATCTACTGGTATTTAGCATTCTGGAGCAAGTTTTGATCAGAAATTTAACATAATCTGATAAATTTGCCTGATGATTTGTTCGGTATTCTCAGACAAAAAGTGTTTTCTATGGAAAATTCCCAACGAGCTCTACTACTAGCCAGACATCTGGAGTATTAGTTGGAGGCATTTTGCTTGGAATGACTGCTGAACCGTGGGAGATGTCACACCATGACCTTAAATCTAACCCCACAATACAGCTGCACATCCTGTGGCCACAAATCCCCTGCAGGGATCTAACCCTGAAATCCTTGCTGGTTTTCCCTGTGTATTTACTTATAGCACGTGGAGAAGGAAATTAAAGTATCTGTTCACTGTGAGGCACCAGTACAAAGTTAGGAGCTAGGTGAAGCCATCATAGGAAGGTTTTGTCTCCCTTAAGGAACAGGAAATATGACTAAATTACAGAGGCGTTTCTATACTTAGCTAATTCTAAATACTGTGAGTCACTAAAAGTTGTGAACATGTAGTAGTCACTGTGAACTAATAAACAATGGAAAAGTTCACAAAGTGCCCTGGGTAACTACCCCAGTTTCTACAAGTATGCCTTATCTCTGCCACAGAGATAAGGATAGATAAAATGGTGCTTGTGTTTCCTACTCGCCAGAAAGTAAATGTAAAAATAACATAAATGGCCTCTAAGAACAAAAGCTCTACTCAGTGATCCTGACGTTATTAATTAGCTCTCTGCTCATCTTGTAGGCCTCTTTCTTCCAGCAGTCAGAAAAAGAGTATCTTCACAGCCTTCTAGTTTACTCAAGTTGGGCTTACACTGGGTTGCCAATCCTGATATTATCCCTCTGCCTGGGCGGGCTGACCCTTATGTTTTACAGGATCAATCCCCAGTAGCCTTGAAAACCTACTGCAGACTTTACCTGAGTACCTGAACTCCACGCCATATGAAAGAACAACCAACCTTTTGGGAAACTACCATCTTCAGCAGAATAAATATCAGTCTAATTTTTCAGATCAGATTCTTCCACAAAGCTGCTGCTGTGCCCCCACTAGTCATATAAAATCCCACTTAACCTGCAAGACACATGCAGTAACACTGTCCTACAGTGGGTGTAACATATAACTGGACATAACAAAGTCCCTTCAAAATAAAATAAGTTGCATATAATAGCTGTGGGTTTGTTTTCTTAAAGCAATTGGTAATTATTAAAAGCAGACAACAGGAAGCACTTGAGTGAAAATGACTGGAGGGCTGAGGAAAATGAATTTTCCCTTAGAGTTGCCAATTTTTTAGCTATTTCCCACATGCCTGGACAGATGTATTTCAATCAGCTCCACTCATTTGGCATTTCCAAAGGCACTGGGCCAAACTGAAGAAGTGCAATCATGAACTTTCTTTAAGTCCAGGGAACTGTCAGCAGGGCTGACTTTGAGTCAGCATCTCCCAAGCAGGCTCTCGAGAAAAAGTACCAGGCTTCCCTGAGGCATGTAGCTCTGAATGCTCCCCAAAGCAAAACTCCAAAGTTGTTATGCTGTCTAAATGCTGGTAAACTCATGAAACTAAGAACTCTTCCAAGTCTCTTAATGGAAATGTTTCTTCTGTGGAACTGCTTCTGATTTTTTCTTTTAACACAAGGATATTTTTTGATTTGAAGTTATGCAGCCTGAAATAGGATATTATATACCTTCTAGAATCTGATGTAGACATTAGGTACAAGGCAAAGTTGCTAGGAGACCACAGATGAATCAAGGAGGATTGCAGTAACACAGCAGCTTTTCACACAGGGATGATAAGAATGCCTGCATCAGCAGTCAGCCTTTCACAACTTAAAACAAACCAGACAACCTTTTACTGCTTATGTAAATATGTACATTTGGTGAGGACCACTGAATTGTTATAAAACTAGCATGACACAATCTGAATAAAAAGCAAGGCAACAAACTCTGAAAGGGATTACACAACCACTCACTACTCTCCCTCATTATTTTCGGGAATGGTCCCTTCTCTTATAAAATAAAAATCCCATATATACAAGCAAATGTTGGCATTTCCAATTGTGTTCTGGACCCAAGTGACATATTAATGGAATGCAAAGGGGAATACTTCATGAGCCAGCAGAAGAGCACCCTAAAATTCATTGCCCATTTCAATGTTATTTAGAAGAGTGTATCACTCTCACTATGACCATGAGCCATTACAATCCACACAGCCCTTTTGACTCTTCTGTGCCCTTATTCATGAGGCAGAGTTCATGCTAATTAAGATTTACCACCTGGCAAGCAGAGATTAGAGATTTTATCAGAGTTAGGCTTTCATTTGTTGCAGTCCTCATCATCACAGGTATTTAAATAGACAAACCAAAACTAATGCAGCTGTAATGGCTGTAAAGTCCCACAGCGTGGACATGCTACACTAAAGGCTCTATTTTTAAAGCATTATTTGTCATCTATATACAGAGAGTTGAAGTATACAAATCTGGATCACATCTAAAATTCAAATGGAAAGCCTATTACTGAACAAAGTTGTGAACCTGTGTTTCAGTCCAGCTCCTTTCAGTGGGATCATCTATCCTGCAAGGTATTAACCTGTTCACAGTTTAGATAGGACTTACCTGACAAATACTAATTCGTATATTTCATTATAAAGTAGACACTGAAAGCATGACAGACTAGAATAGCTTTACTCTCTTAAAGAGAGAGCTACAGTAACAAATTTAGCTCTACTTGTTCACACTGTCAGTGCTTGAAATTAGATTATGTTAATCCCACTCTTCACATGAAATGGTCCTTCTACCATGGCATTTCTTCTTTCTCTAGCTGATAAATGAAGACTGGCTCTTGAGTTGATAGTGCTGATATCAGACTACACTGTTTAAGCACAGCTTAGAAACCAAATAGTAAAATAGTTTTAGCAATGCACATCTGAAAGCTGGAAGCTTCAAGTGTGTCAAGCACTGTATCGTGATAATAAAGAAACAACTGAGCCGACGACCAGACTATGCCACGCAAACACAACATCCCACTCACTTCACCTGAGAATAAATTAACTGAATTGAAGCCAGTATCAGCTAGAAATTTTCTGCACTACTCTCTTTGATTTTTTCATGAACTAATCATTAGCAAGTGAAAAAAAAGGAAAGATGAGGGTATATATTTGTTTCATTTTGTGATTACAGTATTTAGAGGCCTAATTATCATGTTATTGTAACATAAATCATTTGAAAGATACATGACATTTTTCTGCTGTAGAAAAACATTTTAAAATGTGTTTTGAATTACTGTGGTAGGGCCCAACTTTTACGTTTTAGACAGGAAACACAACAAATCTAGATAACTGTAGTTAATTTCAGCAGCTTTATGTTATTTCTTTATTTTTTCTCTGTGCATTCCCAGTTCTGTATCTCTTCACAACCCTGTTAGGACCACCTTCATACACCACAAAAATAAGCAGATCATATTCTCTTGGGAAATCTCATTGGTCAAAAACAGGTACGTTCTGTCAGAGCAGCCCTTTTAACAATTAAATTATCTATCAGGCAAGATTTGAAGGATGACAGAAAGTGATCCCAGCAATAATATTCTATGGGTTTTAACACATCAAATGAGATCTGCATTGCAACTTTTCACTGAAGGTCAATGCCGTAGAGAATTCTCCATACAGCATTATCTCTAGCTATTAAAATTCATGCAATTCCACTTTATCTAAAAAAAAAAAAAAGTAGTAAAATACGAAGCATATCCTAAATTCAAGTAAAACTCACTCACATGTAGGAGGTAATTTTAAATCAATATTTTCAGACTACCATCATAGAGCACTATGCATAATTTGTTGTACAGAACCTATATCAAAGGAGTGTTTCCAGCGTAAAACATTTTATGGAAAGGATAAAAACGTATATCCAATTTCACACGCAGTGTCTGTGGCAAAAGTCCTACTTTTGTACTAAGGCCTTAGCTCATTCTAAAATAATGGCATTTTGCCTGAAGTAGAACTGAGTTTAAAAAAGATCATACACGTACCTGAAGTTGTCTCCATCACCCACAGGGGAATAATCAGCCCATTTTCTGTTACCAATATTCCTTTCTTACAACACTGATAACAGGATTTGTGGGTGTTGCTATAACACAGCTCACTCTCTCTTTCTGCAAAACAACAGTTTTTCGCTACCCTTCAAATCACAGGCTTTTCATACAGGTATGAGAAGTGCAGGGTCAGGGTCTCCGTTCTGCTCATGCATTTCTGCTGCCTTCGGCTCTGCTGGGAGTGCTGAATGCCTGAGCATGTGTCAGCTGCACACCATGGTGCTCTCATCAGCATGCTATCAGCTCTGACTCAGAGGTAGGAGCATCATCTGGATACAAACCAGACCTGCTTCATACCCCTAGGCACCATCCTGAGGTCCAACACTGTTTGCTGGCCACACGAGCATTGCTCTGAAGGGCAGATTTTTCATAAAGTACACATGACTGTACAAAAAAGTTATTATTGTGATCAATACAATGAATACTTTCATATGATAACTGTGTACCCAGACAACAGTCTTTATTTGATTATCTGCTAATGCACTTTATAAGTGAAAATCTTATCCTAAATTCCTGCTTATGTGATATGGCAGTTTTTAATTCATTCATTTACTTTTTCATCCTAACTTTCTGAGACTTTGTCACTTAAGATCCACTGCTATAACATGGATGAATATTTCAAGCACTACAAAAAATAAATACTTGCATTCTGGGGAATTCAGTCCTAAGATGATAACAAAATATATTCATCAAAGTAATTGAGAAAATAAATATATTTCATAAACCATAATCATAAAGGTCGACATATCTAATTGAGCAACCATCAGTAACAGAACAGAACAGTGTTGTTTATTCCTGAGATCAGCAGGTCTCTTATTTTAGGAATTACGTTTCGAAAAATGTCTCAATGAAACACTTGTCTCTTTCAAAATAGCTTCTAGACTATCCTGAAGAATAAAGTCAGAATTTAGTCACAGCAACTCATGAAAGCTGTCGAAGTTATTAAGCATTGGGCATGAGGAAAACTGTCCTCTGATTTCAAGTTCTTTTAAAATATCCAAATACTGATGTAGGTTTTTCAGTATAACAAAATAAAAGACGCATTAGGATTCTTTATCCAATACACCTGTCAAGGACTCAGAAAATGTGACTTGTACTCATTAACATGAATCACAGATAAAAATTAAGGTCAAAACATAGTCAAAACCCTGCATTTGTTTTGCCATCTGCATCAACAGGACCATTTCAAAGTAACCACATTATAGTACAATAAAAGTCAGGCCACTTATAAATATCTTATAGACTACATTGTGTACTGTGATTTTAATATAAATATGTCAATATTTTAATGACAAGGCTTAATTGTAAAGTGTTTGATGCAGTAAATATCCTATTAATGGTTCTGAGCTGAGTCCATAGCAACGTTTACAGATACTTAGGGGGTTCCTTAAACTTCAGGTAAGTCCAACTTCTGACTTCAAGTAGGGCAACCTAAAAGTTTAACCACATATTTAAGAGCGTTGTCCAAACTCTTGAACATGTATGGGCTTTGGACCATGACCACTTTCCTGGGGAGCTTGTTCAAATGCTTGATCACATTTTCCTTATATCCAATCTGAACTTCCCCTGACGCCACTTTAAGACATTTTTCTCCATGTGCAGCATTTGATGTAATGGGAATCCGTGACACAATGGACCCCTTCATGGTTTTTAAAGTGAAAAACTGTCAGCTAACAAAAATAGGGATCACTCCGGCCAATTTAACATTGGCCAGAAGGTAAAAGTCACATGAACTAAATTTAGAAATAATGTATATATTTTTAACTGTTTTGATCATTGACATAGACACTAAATAAAACTATGCATTCTTCGCCATTTGTAGGAGGACTCATTTGACAGAGTGTAGAAGCTTACAGAGTAGACATTAACAATTAGGCTAAGACCATAAATTTCCCTTACAGACAACTGAAAAAAATACACATTTTTAGGGTGTGATTCACCTCATCCTAGAGTAGACTCCTAAACTAGGACAAACTAAGTAGTCTTCTCCAAAAGTCCTTATTTCAATAGTTTTACAGGGTAAATATACATCTGAGAGGAATCCTTATCTTAATATATTTAAAATCAGATCTGAATGCCTCTGTGAAAGATAAGCCTTATTTTTAAACACAATTTCTGGGTTACGTACAAAGGTAACAGCAACATTCTACAGTATTACCATCCCTCCTGTCATGAAATCCCTTCCATCTAAAACTGAACACAGGACAACCAAGAACTGTTGATGAGTTTCTCAGTACCTCTACTTTCAGTTTAAGTATGATGAACTGACTTTTTTTTCTGAATTCTAAAGGAGGTTTACTAGCACTTTTTGAAAATATTTGGTTATTCCTAGCATTTTATTCTATGCAAGCATTTTTCCGCTGCACTGTCTTTATAGTCTGTCTTTATAGATTCTCTTACAGAGCCAGTGAAAGCATGAGGAATTTTCTGAAAAATAAAGAGTGGTAACGAAAACAGTCACAAAATGTGACTCTTAGAATAAAACACCTTAAAATTTTCTCACAATTGCAGCAATTATTCAAGAGAAAGTGAAAAGATTAGGAGGACCTGGAAGACCACTCTCCCATCATGTGACAGTGTAGCTAGCACATGTTAATCATCCAGGAAAATCATACAGGAAGAATACAGAAATAAAATCAATCAATCAAGAACTTATATTTTAATAGGATTAAATTAATATCTGTTTGAAATAGTCTTTTATTAAAACTGACAGTGCTATGTCTTCTGGTATCCTGAGAAAACATTTGTCTTTTAATGCTTATTTGTGTTCAGTGCTTTACAATAATTTTTCTTCAAGATCCATAGTCCAACATTTTTTCAGAAAGCTATTCTTTTGAATATGTGGACATTTTTCAATACTCAAATATTTTATTGTGGCATTTTAAAAATTCATAAGCAGCATTAATACCTGAAAATATTTTATCCAGAACTCCATACCTATTCATTTGAAGATTGTTTTGCCATATTTCATGGAATTTCTTAGCTTGGTTGCCTTGCATCCACACTCTCCTTTCCAGGCAGAACAAATATTTGGATTAAATCTCTCTTGATTCACCATACACAAAGAGTTCAAGGAATATAGTTCAAGATATGACCTAACTAATAAATAAGGAAGATTTGGAACTCATAAGTATACAATTTTATTGCTCAAGAAACATCTTAACAACCCTCTGAATACATTTTTTTAAAATTATCTTTTTTCTGTCAAGTTTTAAACCTTAAAAACTGTCTTTCCATTTCAAGGGGAGGAAAAAAAAGGACACATTTTTTATGTAACCCTCATTTTTAGAAGACTAAAGGAACTGCAGTTTACAAAGTGAATTTCAACCATGATATAAATCATTCCGTGGGAAGTCTGTCTGGCCTTCTCATCCAGCCACACATAGCTTTTGTTAGAGGCTTTAGACAGTGTTCAATACTGTTCTACATAATACATAATACTCCCATAATACTTCCATTCTCTTGGAAAACAGAAGGTTTGTATTATGGGAAGAACAATTTAACCAAAAATAGGAGTGAATACACATAATAAAAACAACATGTAATCTGATGCTTGGAAAAGAAAGGCAGATGTCTATCTCCCTGGGTTTTCTTCCTTGCTGCATCTCCATCTCCTACCTGAACATTACCAATTCCAAATGCCAGCAGCCACAAAGTTGGTATAGGATCAAAAGAAGCAGAACAGCAGTGGAACTTTAAAATGGAAAAAAATGACATCTGTTTTTCCTCCTCCTGCTACTTCCATACCAAACTTAGGGAAAGGAACTAGAGTAGCACAGGAAGGAAGGAAACTAACAGTGAGAAAGAACAGGCGGTCTACACATTCTTCTTTTATGCAGGTTTACAACTAAAGAAAAGAGGCATGTGGCCTCTCAAAGCTGCAGAACTTTCTGAGAGCCACTACACTACCGCTGAAGTTCAGATGAGGTGCTTACTCCTGAAGCGAATTTCTTTATTGCCATCACATACTGTGCTTTGTGCTTGGGACAGTCCTGAATCACGGGAATCATCTTCTTCTCACATGATACTGAATTGGAAGAAGGGTTCCACGAGTGCCCTTCAGCCACAAATAGGCATTCAATGCGTATGACAAGGCAACAGCTTGTCCGTGTGGTCTATTGCGCTCACTAAAATAGGGCATAGCTTACATGACTGTTGATGAGCACCAGTGAAATATATGTACACAGAAAAAGACTGTGACATATTGATGCAATTGTAAATTCTCCTAGCAATAAACAGGTTTCTACTGACAGAACACAATGTAATGAATCAGGTCCACATATCACTGACTAGCTGAGAATAAAGAGCAAAGAGGTTACCTTAATAGGGCTTCCATCTGGAGTGAGAACCTCTTCCGAAAGCTCCATCATCTTCAGTGCCATCAGGGCAATGGCTTTAGCATGACTAAGGCTTTTCTTATGGAGCCCTGCTGCAACACAGTATGCATCACCTATTGTTTCCACCTGCAGCAATTAGACAAATCAAATGTTAAAGTATGATAATGAGAAGGGAACCCTACCATTAGGGTTGCAATCAAATAGCATTGCTTAAAACATGTGAGCAAAGATCCATAAATAAGCAATTAGACAACGGAGCATAATTGCCTGAGTTTGCAAACAGGTGCAGTCAAAACCTGACTTGCAATTGCATGGTTGCTCATCACCATTATAACCAAAGAAGATAATCTAGACCTGTGTATACCATCAGCTGAGGTATGACAACATTTTCCCATAGCAGTAACACAGAAAACTGCCTTTGAGAGATCGCTTGCAGCTTTGTTTCACACTATCTTGGCTGAGCTTGCTGTTGGGTAAGAATAGTGCTACATAATTATAATTCATAATTAGTATTTGCTGCACTAGAAAATTATATCAGGAAGATAATTAGAAAAAGCAAAACATCACCATAAAAAACACTGAAGAGTATATAACTTCTCATTAGTGGGTAGCTCTTCCTGCTGTAGGGATAATTTACAAATAGATGCTATTGTTACAGACTTTTGACTGCACCTTTCTCTGTTATTTTCAAATAAGAATTGATGCCTCTCTCTACTACACAGGCTATCTGACTCTGAATTCCCTACCTGAAGGGCACAAAGTTCAGCAGACTGATCCCTCTGGTCTCGTCAGACAGGCCTTAGCTCTCTCTTATCCTTTATTTTTTTAAAACAACGCTGTCCCTCAGGAGGAAGTGGGAGCAGAATGAATTGCAGAAGCCCTCTGGCTCTGAATAAAGGCAGCCTGAGAAATCCTGAGGGCCTCAAGCTTTATTGACAGCATTGTGTTGTGCAGTCTGCTTGCCCATACATCTGTAACATTCTCACACACAGTCCGTTAACACACACCCAGCCAGACCTCAAGAATTAGTTTGGGTTTGCTACATAACTAATCTCGCTTTCACCCTGAACAGAACACTACAGAAATGTCAGAAAATGCTTCAGCAAAGACTAGGGTGAGAAGAAAGCAAGTACCGAGAAAGGAGTTATTCAGAGAATAAATACAGCTGATTCTTCTCTCTGTAGAGAATCTACTAATCGTAGACCTGGACCTTCTCAGATTAATTTCCAGTCTTGATAAATTGGAATTAGTATCTCAATAGAAATAGTATCTGAAACAGTTAGTATTACATGTAAATGTAACAAGAGCATGAATCCAAAAGAGCAGTATAAGCAAATATTTCCCATCACCAAACTTAACAGAAGCTGCTGTAGACCCATTTGCCAAGTTTGCCATCTTAGCCTTTCCAGATGATTGTGCAGGAGTATGTATATAAGAAGCTGAGGGTTTCTCATGAGCTGAGACAGCTGATAAAGCTCCTTTGTCACTTTTGGAAGCTCCTAATCGAAAAAAAACATGGAGGAGCAATCAATCTGCCTGCCTGTTGTACCCAAGCTGTATCTCAGGACGTCTGTCCACAAGAAGTAGGGACTGGAAATACCTTGCAGTTTAGGACGTTGTCTTTCCAAAGACAAATGGATGGGTAAGTATACTGCAATGGCTGGTGAGAAAAAGTAACTTTTCTGGTTTGGGTGTGTTGGTTGGGTTTTTTTACCTGCACTGAAGAGTGTTATTTTCCATCTTGACCTGCCTCTCCTTTTGCCTGGTGCCTATGCATGTTTCTACTCTCCTACCAAAATACAGATTTATGGTTCTAGGTGCATGCAATGTATACTGAGTAGTAAGTTAACACTTTTCAAAATACAAGTATGTAAAAAAAACTATCTAGAATTTTTAGATATATCCATCTGCCCTTTACAATGAAATCTGTGCTGCTTTCCCTGATAATAACAGTATTTGCACCCTCATCAGCCAACAGTTGACTAAAATGGGGGGACCAGTCAATTTGCTCTAGCGCAGGGCTGCCATCCTGAGGGGGACAGGCGGGATGAATTGGGCGCTCATGAAATTCAATAAGGACATGTGCAAAGTCCTGTCCCTGGGAAAGAATTTCTCTGGAACTGATACAGTCAACTTCCTGAGGAGCAGCTTTTTAGGAAAGATCCCGGGGGTCCTGGTGGGCAGCAAATGGCACATGGGTCAGCAATGAGTCTTGGGAACAAAGATAGCCAATGACAGCCTGGGCTGTAGGAACAGACATCGGGGGAAGTGCTTATCACCTCCTACTCAGGGCTCATTAGACTTAGATACCACACCAATTTTGGGCCCTTCAGTACAAGACAGAGACTGATAAACTGAATCCAGCTCAGAAGGGGCCAGTAAGATGGTGGCAGCTAGAACACCTGAGAGAAGAGGCTGGGAGAGCTGAGTTTGTCCAGCCTGGAGCAGAGATGGTTTCAGGGCACTTGAGGAGATTGAGGTGGGCTCTTCACAGTGGTGGAGAGTGAGAGAGCAAGAGAAAAAAACGACATCAGCATCCTTATGGATTAGGAAAGAGGGAAATCTGAGAAACTTACTGACAACAAGGTCTTACTCAAATAAAAAAGAATTTTGCAAGTTTTTTTAAAGCAATCATACAGATCTGCAGACAGTAAGGATTTTCATAGATGCTTCAGCAAACACAGTGATAAAGAACATAACCCTTGTGTTTTAGGGTGTAAAATCTCATAATAAAAATGCTAGAAATAAGTCTGCTGTATGTACTTGACACTTCACAAGTAGACCGCAGGGCTTCTTGTGCTTCTTCAAGTACCCACATTCAATACTATCAGACATAGATGATTATATTGCACTAGTTATGGCAGTTTCTACTGTAACACAAGCTTTAACTATATGGTATGCCTTGTTCTCCAAGGAAATGGTTTCTTAAAGAGAAAAGTCAGAGTAAGTTCTATATGTACTCATCAGCCTAGACTCACCGGAGCACATCTTACCTTCCTACACACCCAGGCAGAATTTCCATGGGAGCATATGAATATATAACAAGGTGGTTTCTTAAGTCTCGTCCCATCATGAAGTCAAGATTCAAGATGGGAATGGACCTTGACCTGGAAGTTATCAGGTACTACAGTAAATATCCCTGCCTTCACAAAAATTTCATTATCCTGTTTAGCCATATTTCATTCCAAGACTGAACTACATAGTACCTCACAACTATATATTTCTTCTATGAAACCTGAAAAGCCCTCACTTTAAAGGAATACAGAAAAATTCAGCCTTAAGATGAAATTCTTGCAAGTATAACTCTAAAGGAAACCTTTGAAGTTACTGGTATCTCTCAAAGGGCTTTTCTTTCATCTGTTTTCTATCCTAAGTTGTACAAGAGGAAAATAAGAAACAGGCCATGGTATATGTCAAAGTTATGCTTCAGACTTATCATTTAGGCTTTCTTATTCCTGTCCATCACTTCTCGTTCAGCAGCAAGTAGGATACCTTTTTAACTGATATGAGACAAAGACTGAAGAAAATTGAGATTCTCTACATTTTATTTTTATTTTAAGGCAGCCATCTCAGCCCTCATCACAAGGAACAATTTATTTGATATCCATATTCTACTTCAAGATGTCATTGACATCTCCCACATTTAATTCTACCCAAATCACTCTCCAGATATATCACTGCAGTAATAACTCTACAACATTATCATTCAGGATGGAACCCACAATATCCAGTGTCAGTCACACAGAAATGAAGCCTCCAATTTGATCACTCATCTATACTACTTCTATAGCAACTGAAGAGAAAAATGAACTTCCACTGCATGATATATTCCATCCTGAATTCTGGAAACTTTTTTTTCCCATTTGTTACTGCAGTATCTTTTGTGTATCTTTGCTTAATTGCCTGTTTCCATGCCCAGACTGTCATTTGATATGCAAGACCACTCCCATGTTGTCATGAGCATGGTTTTTCTGGGAAATGGCTGAAAACCAGCAATGGCCACAGACTACAAAGCCTTAGTTTGTGAAACTCTCAGAAGACTCTGTGAGAGCTCCACGCCTTTGAAAGTACACCCCAGTGTGCATGTTCCTGCTCCCAAAACAGGAGAAAGGTTCTATGGGTGTGTTGACTGCTAATGCTACGATACCATTTGTCAGCACAACAAGATCCTTTTAAGCTCCAAAGTCCTGGATCTTGGCATGCATATTTTGGCACGCAGGTCAGGGGATGTTATTAATCACTAAGCAGAGGGAGAGCAGACATGAAGTATTTTGGGCAGCTTACGGCAGAAAGACTTGAACAAGTCATTTAATCTAAAATATAGATTCTAAGGAAAGAAATAACTAACACACCAGAGAGAAACCAGATAAGGTTATTTCCCTGGGAGATGAAGTGTGTGTGCTCTTTCTCTGGAAGTGGTGCAAGCGCAGTTCAGAAAAGCCTGCTCTGAAGTTGGCTAAGTATACTTGATCCTGAAGTAGCTCTAGATCTACATTTCTGTCTGTGTAGCTACTGTTCTTTTTCAAATTAAGTAAAACCTGTTTATTTTCTTGCTCTTGTGTGAATAGACATTAAGACTTAGTTTACTTTACATTTTGAAATATTCTATATGTTTTTCCACTGCACAAATTTGTGAGAAAAGCTTTGAAAGTGTTGAATTGTGCAACACTGTGAAGCTTAATAATATCTGTCTGTTTAAAGCACTTAGGTCAGGGTGAATTAAATTGAAATTAATTCTGCATGTTGGATACACTATTCTTTATAGATTTGCAAAATCTCTGGGATATTATAAAAAACTTTCTTATTTTTAGAGGATTTTAAAGTTTTCAAGATAGGATTTGAGAACACAGCTGTCTCCAGATGGACCCAAGAATCTCCTTCAGTTTCTGTTTAGTGTTTCACTCCCTTAGCTTCTGTCTCAGCTTTCCAAAACTATCACCTAAGCAATGAAATCTTGTGCCCAAGTTTCAAAGTAACTTTGCAACACTTTTATGACATGATATTCTGCTTTTGGAAACACTTCAGGAAAACTCCTTCCATGTAAACAGGAATGGATTCCAAGTGCCCACCTATGAAATTCAGAAATCCGTTCCTCTTGTAAAGCTCATTTTTTAAAAGAAGTGACTTACTATGAAACCCAGCTCCTTTCCCAAGAGCCTAGTTATGAAGTAATTGGTCTTACTGGGCTTGAAGGCATCTTACTTTTAGTGGGTTTAATGATGCTCCATACTGGCAAGTTCAGGAGCATTTTGCAGGAGGAGCTGTGTTTGAACTCTTTCTATTGCACATACTTAGCAGTCTTAAGCACAGATCTTTCAGTATGTAATATATGGAGGAACTCTTTCATCTGCACTGTAATTCAGAGTGCTATTTTCTTTATGGAAGAAAAAAGAAAGTACTTGTTGTGTAGAATTATTATCTAGTATTTTGAAAGATGGTGGGTTTTTTTCACTAGTTAAAAGAGAGACATGCCAAAAGACTTGCAGTTTACATGACATCAGCATCAGGTTTGCACACAACAGTCATGGAATACAGAAGTCAGAGTGCATAAATGATTTCTATCTTCTGTAGGCCAGTATGCATTTGCAATAATCAGACTAAATACTTCTGTAAGAAAACATTAAAATAATCACGTATGACTTAAGACACATGTTTGAGTTTAATGTGACTGTCCTTCTCCAGACATAAGAGTGGTCTTAATTTGGTACAGGTATCCCCAGTATTTAAACTACTAGTGAACCATAACACCTTCCTCAAGGTTATACAAGTTTTAATTTATTTGTCCTGAAATTCATATGTTATCTAGCTCCTGTTAACTTAAGTATACTCCATATTTATCTAAATAATTTAAAAAATTAAGGTATGATTCTGAATGTTATTTGCATGAATGAAAATCTTGCATCTCGGTATATGAAGGTCGACCCATCTGCTGTCATGGTTGTACTATGTATACTTTAAATCTGGCACAATACCAGACTGTTTAAAAATGAAACGAGCCAAAGCTGATGGAAAGTGAAATTAATTTTCTTAGTCCCTCAGAAATACTAAAATTTAGAAGGTGGAAAAGCTTGACACAAGGAAACAAAGGATTTAAGTATTTATGAAGGTATTTTACAAAACACAGCAGCAGGGAGACCCGTATGCTGTAACAGGGCATGTTCTTAGCCATGGTTCCTGTCTAGCTGCAGTGTGGGGGCTTGCTCCTGAATATGCAGTGAGGAAGATATCCTACTTGGTCCTATTCTAGTTAAAGGTCAGCTTATGGCCAGGCCTAACGCACAAACTGCAGACTTGGAAAGCACTCCCAGGGCCTGTAACCCGGATGTAGACTCTAAAGCTTCCAAGCAATTTGAGAGAAATGGAGAAGGACACTTACAAACAAATGTGAGCTTTTCAGATGAAAGAAAAGTGAGAGACAAGAAAAAAAAAATTAAATATATACAAGTATGGTATTGCTGAAGAAGAAATGATATACAGAAACAGAAGTCCTACACTCTTTAGAGGATTCCTGGGTGATATATTGCAGGGGAACATGCACAGATGCTTCAGTGCTTTGTGCAGGACTCTATGTTTATAAAGCAAAGAATAACTCTTCTGGAGCCTGCATGTCTGTTTTCTTCATTTGCAGATCTCCCTAAAGACAAAAAGTGTAAATCCTTCACAAGGCTGGGGAAAAGTACATACTTAAGGTAATAAGAAGTCTTAAAATATTCTGGAGTTCCTGGTTGGTGATAAACCAGATCTGCAGGGAAAATCCATGGAACCTTTTGTGTTTCTTTTTTTTTTCCCTCTTAGCCCAAAAAGACTTCGGAGTTCCCCAGAAAGTAGCTGCTCCAGCTTTGCCCTGACTTCATATTGGAGTGAGACATACCAGCGTGCCAGCAAGTCCACATACAGGCAGAAAGTTCAAGACGGAAAAAGTCAGTGTCATAGCCTGCTCAAAGCAAGAAAAGGAAGAAAGTTCAGGAATCCTCTGTGGTGGGACCAAACAGAGCAATGTGCTGAAGGCAGCTCTACCAGGCTGGGTGGCACCACAGAGAGGGCAAGCTTCTGGGCAGTGGAAATTTTTTTCTATTACCCATTTTCATCTATTACACATTTAAAACTCACTGACTTTAATCTAGTAGGAAAAAGCCACACCTAGAACACTGGTAATGCCCAGAACTGCATCTATCCATTTTAAAGAAAAGATATATCACAATATTTTATGTCTATCATATAGCTTATGTAAGAATACCACTATCATTTTACATACCCTAATTGCATTTCCTTCCTTTTGCAGATGCTTGAGCTGAAGTTTAGAATTTGAAACCTTCTCAAAATGGCCATGTAGTTGCACTGAATTTAAAAGGTTAAAATTGTAGAAGTGATGGAAAGGAGATAAAAATAGTGGCCATAGATTTTTCATTAAATCTTGGAGACTGTGGTTTTTAACTTATGAAACATAAAGCCTGAAAAACTTCCAAATATCTGAAGGTCATGACCCTGGTCATTGCAGTATTCTTGTCATTATAGTACCAACAGTAAGCTTGAGAACATATATATGAATATGTATATATATCAGTTCTCAAGGAGGGATAGTCATAGCACTGAGAATGTACAGGTATTTTCTGTAAAATGAATACAGATTTCTGCAACTTTAACTACGAGTATAAAAATGTAAAGTGGTATTTTCAGAAAATGTGATTTTAAAATCAGGTTCCTAAAAGAATTATATCACGACCTAAATATAAACAGCATTATTCAAAACTGGTGAGTATCAGCCTTGAATGATTGCAGAGCAGTCCAGACTTTCCATCCTTTTTTAGTCTCAGGTCTTTACAATGAGCAAAAATTGAGGGTGTAGCCAGAGTTAGACATATAAAATCAGAAAATGAAGATCTAACATACTAACTGTATCGTGATGCCAGGAATAAAAGCTCAAGGAAGCTGGTAAAAGACTTGGAGGCGTGTATGGGGCACCCCTGAGAGAAGAGTGCCATATTAGCCAAATAATGAAACCAAAAAGAACGCAGAAATTCACATAACAAAACTGTGGATTCTAACTATAAAATCAACCTATGTAATTAGATTGTCCTATTCAATAAATACTCAATAAACTTTCAATTAAACTTTTGACAACAAAGCAAAGAAATTCTGGCAGCTGACAATAGTTCATTGTCAAAAACGCTTAGGACTCTCTGCTTAGACGTGGACAGTGGGACTTAGCATGTCACAGAAAGTGAAATTTATTGTCTGGAAAAATCTGCAAATGTCTTAAGGACAAATGCTGCCCTGTTCAGAAAAAGGACAAAGAAACTAACACCTACAGTATCAGGTCTAGTTCTGCTCTATTTGGCTTGACATTACCCAGCCAGCACATATAGCCACACAGCCAGTGCACACACAGCCAAAAAACCATCCACAGTACCTGCTGCCTTTAGTCTATGCAGTAGTTAAAGGAAACTGAAGGGAAAAGAGAGGAGAAAGCAGGCCTACACAGGCAGAAGGACTCAACAAGAAAAAAATACTTTGAATGAACCAATGTCAAAGATATATTACATGGAGGAGAAACAGAAGCTGTAGGAATCTTAAGCAGGGAAGATTTCAGTTTGCAAGGTTAAGTTTTAAATGCCATCAGACATGGCTGTACCATATCTAAATAGCTTATTTGACAAATAGAAGGCTTAACTGAAGCATCATTTCCCAGCACTTGGTTCATAAACAACAGGAACTCAGATACAGAGAAAAAAGAAAAACAGGCCAAAACAGTCAGGCCACCCAGTACATATTCTACTCAAAGCAATAGCTTTCAAAATTTACTGACAACTTTCTCCCACTACTTCTACTCCTGGAGTCCACGTTTCTGCTTCCACGTCCACAGACACTAGCTTGCCAAGCCTCTGCGTCTACACTGCTTTGACTTGCACTCTCTGCTTGACAGCATCTTTTTCTCCCATTCCTCATCTCCAAGCTGAATATAATTAGCTCTGATAGTCCGCAGCACCAATTTCCAAATGCATTACCAAGTCTCAGTTATCTCACATCCTCTCCCTTCTGTGATTACCACAGGAGTGTCCCTCCTGATCTTTTCATCAAGACTGTATGTCAGCAGATTCTTTCTGAAATTTCACTCTCTAAAACACAGATTCTTCTAGATTGCTAAAACTGTCACCCAGGCTCATAACACCATGCATCTCAATTACTGCAATGTTCTCTCTCAGCCTGAACAAATGCAATCTGTCCTGATTTGTATCCTTTCAAACTGCTGCTCTGAAATTCACTTTCTGAGCCCACTGTCTGTATATATCACTCTTACCTGTGCATCCATCTATTGGATAGCATTTCCCTACCTCATCAGTGATAGCTACTCACTTTCATTTCCAAAAAATTTCAAAATCTAATTCATCACCCTTCTGCCTTCTCAAAGCATTTCTCAGTCTGTATCCAACAGTTCATTTACTTGCCCTCTATGTATGACTTGTTTAATGTGAGGATCTTTGTTCTTCTTTCTGTGTCATATTTCTCTATAAACATCTCTGGATGAATAGCATGAGACAATTGAAAATATTGTATTCATTGTCTGACTCCAAGATTAGAAGCACTGAGGTTCTGAATTCAAAATTCTGTAACAGTAAAGCTGGGTAAATAATTTACAGCATGTAATTTATTTAATGAATTTTGCTTAATTTTCTGTTTACAAAACAGTGAATTTGATATTCAGAAGTACTCACCAAATAATCTTTGCAAATTATTCTTGCCATGCTGCTTTAAAACAAGCAAATTTGAAAATTGATCTCTTTTGATGTATATTTAGGTCATATGATAAATTTCTGTAGCCTAGTTACTCAAGTATATCTTTGAGGCAGGCTGTGGATACAAATAGTGGTGATTATGTATCTAAAATTCACTGCCTGACAATAATTTCTAAAATCGTAGCTGTTGTGGTAATACACATAGCTTTCAAAATTTCATCTGAAACAAGCTACTTTCATTTTAAAATGCAAATGTTTTTTTCGAAAGAATTGTTACTTTATTTTAAGCCCGATTCTCTAAGGAAAAGAAAAAGGGTTCATTGCCTGAGTTTTGTCTTTCTGTTCTACTCAATTGAGTCACTTTTGCTTCATTTTTTACACAGTAGCTTTTTTAGACTTCCGGTTAAAAAAGAAAAACAAGAAACTGAAAAGGATTTGGAGAGGAGAAAAAAAGGTACACACAGCTACAGTGCACGCTGCCTTGCTTGTATGTGGGCTGTGGTGGGAAGCAACGGACATGTAGGGAGGCTCAGGGGACATGGAGGAGATAAGGAAAATCCAGGATGAAAGGATCTGAGAAGGAACAGCCTATATTAAGGCAGTAACAGTGAAGAAATGTTTTAGAGGTGTAAGCCATTTTTCCACAGAAAAACAGGTTTTATTCATGCCTTTGCTCATAAACTTGCATGGTAGTCTCAACTTGGGAGTGCTTATTCCTTTTTTTGAATGCATAAATCTTATCTTGCCTATCTCAGCAATGACCTTTTTTTACTGGTCTGGACAGTATTTTCATCTATCTAAACATCTTTCTATCTAAAGTAGCACAAAACTAGGTGAAATGCAGAAAGCCATGGTCTAAATGATATAATATTCATGACCTTCGATAAATATTCCTTCTTAGTGTTCTCACTGGATTCAAAAAACCTTCCTTGCAGTCTGGTCATAGAGTTTTGCATACTTTATATCCTATTCCCTTGCAACCATAGTTTTCAACAAAGAATGACCTGAATACTTTAAAACAGTTAAAATGAATCACCTGGGAACACAGTGACTATGTGAAGCATGTGAACACGCAGCATGTGAAGCAGTGTGACTGGGTATCGCTCCTAACTGTGGGTCAGAAGTTCCTTGAGTCCTGTTCTCAGAGCTGGGTCATAATCCAGTGCAGGAACATCAGACTCTTGCAAATTGAGATCAAATTTCCCATCTTTTTTTGACCGTATCACTGTAACAATTTTCTAACGAGGGCTGGTATCTTCCCTTGCAGTCCTCTCCTAACACAGTCTTTGGCTTCTCAGCATTAGTAATACAAACCCCTAGCCCAGGAGCACAAAACTTACTTACAGTGTGATTGTTTACTTTGGTGTACTGCCCTACCAATCTTTATCTATACCATTTTCAGTTCTATCTGTGGTACGAATTGCAACTTTTCAGCCATTATTATTATTTAGGTGTGTAATAATTATTTTTCAATTCCTTTTAAAGTGTATTAGAGGCTAAAAATGAAAAGGATGGCACTCTTGTGAGACCTTTTCTCTACAGCCTATCAACAAATATTCTATGAAACAGTTTGAAAACTGTTAGTTTGCAAACCTCAGAGAGATTAAATAAAGTCAATATACAGTTTTGCAACACATTTTTTTTCTTTTGTGCATTAAGATATAAAAAGAAATTTGCTCTATTTCTCCCATCTCAAAATTAAAGGCATTCCAGATACAAAACACATCGTTTGTAGATTTCATAGGATAATTACACAGATAATATCTTCACTGCATTTATTAAAATCTATCTCCCCTCTTTTTTCTCTCAAATACATAGTGGACACCAGATCCATTTAAAAGAAGTGAAGATGATGAGGTCTGTAATGGGGCTAACATGTGTGACATCTCCTTTTCTGCAGAGGAGTAAAGGAGCATGGCACACAAGTGCTACGTCCCATTCATTACATTTGCTGTGCATGGACATCTGCTATCCTCTTCCTGTTTTTCAGTAGAAGTTGAAGTTCCTTATAACAATTTTTTCAGTGAATACTTTGCTCTTTATGGAAAATTTTTAATTTCAGGAGAAAGGTAAGTGCCTAAACCCTAAACCATTCAAGTTTCAGCTGAAACTGAGTGCCTCTCAGGAGCTGCAGCTGGGGCTAAGATTCAACACTGTGCACTTCTTCATCTTTAGGATGATCTGGCTGATGTGTCACCTAAAGGAAACCAGGCTATAATACAGGAGATGCATGTTTCTGTAGGGAAATGGGAATATGAGGCCTATATTCCCGTGGGAGAACCATGGTGACAGTTTCACGTTGAAGTATTTGATTTTCAATGGGCACATTTCAGATTTGGGGGTTTTTTCACATAAAACAAAACTATTGCCTTCATATTTTTATGAAATATGAGGGAAAGTCTGCAATTTAGGAAGAAAGCTACTGGGATTTTTTTCCTGTCTCAGTTTCCATTAGATATTGCTAACTTAGGACTTGAGCTATTACCTTGTAGATGTCCAGGAATCCGCACTGATGGTCAAACCGCGTGTAGAGCTCGTTCAGCATGCTGATGACCTGCATGGGCGTGCACTGCGCACAGATGGCAGTGAAGCCAACAATGTCCGAGAAGAGCATGGTGACATCATCGAATTTCCTGGCCTGAACCTGCTGCCCCTGCCACAACTGCTGAGCCACTTCTTCAGGGAAAATAGATATAAGGAGATCTACTGTCTTCTTTTTCTCCTCTTCCAGGGCTTGGTGTGTACATTCTAGCGTTGCCTTCAGCTTATCCATTCGTTTTTTCAAGCCATCCTGTGCCTTTGCTTGTTCCCCAACCAATATGACATCACGAGTAGCATCATGGATTGGTATGTCCGAAAGATGGAGGCCGCGGCCCATCAGTTCATCTAGCTTGTCTACACATGGGGAACCCAGAAACAAAATTGAATTTGATTCTGGCACATGAATCATTTGTCCTTTAATTTCCATCACCTGCAAAATAAAAAAAGTTCAGAAAAGGAGAAAAATTAGCTGACAGACGTGGATCCTAATTCTACTTTCCCCATCTTGCCTTTCCAGATAAAATGATAAACACAAACTGTAGCCTCTTATACAGAAGCCTCTTACGCTCACCTATTCAAGCAATGATACTCGCATTGTCTACTCACCAAACTGAGTCAGAAAATGGCCTAAACTGACACAAAAGTATTCCCAAATCAGGTGTTGGATTCTATTTGTACCCAATTAAATAGGAAAGCAACCACAATAACGTGTATTCTCAGAGTGCTGTCTAAATAACGCTTCTGGAATGTACCTGACATTAAAAGCAAATTTCAGGGTTGCTCCTTCTCTGTTACTTGGCTGTAAATCATATAAAGCACAAAATTAAAGCGAAATTACAACTATCTGAAAGCAGGTTAGTGAAATGGTGAAGCACCCCTTTTCAGCAAAGCATCTATTAAAAGTAAATTGTGGCCATTTTATAGAGGTTAATCAAAGAAAAACAGATATAAGAAACAACTCTATAAACTAATAAATGGCATGGAAAAAGAGTACTAGTGCTCCTATTTCTTATTTCCCTTCTCATACATGCAGCAGAGTTGAAGGCTGACATTCTTTTAGAATCTGCAGATTTCTATTTGCAAATTAGTAGAAGGAACAGTAGGGAAGGCGCAGCAGATGGCTCATCACACTGGTTTATAGGTTTGGCATTTGTCTGTTAAATGGCTAGATGTTTTGAGTGCCGTCCAGGGGTTGATATCAATGAGGCCATGGATTGTTACCTCTTGCTCTGTGATTGCAGTCAAGCACAAAACTACCAGACTGAAATGGACATTGAAAGCTAAATTAAATCACAGAAACTGTACCTCTTTGAAAATACAGCATGCCATAGCCTCTGCCATGAAAAACAGTCATTATTAATGTTTTCATTCCAGGACTACACACAGTCCAGGGCAATGCTGTCCTAGGTGATCTAAAAAACCCACAGTCCTTACCCTAAGGATGTCATCGTCAAAACAGACACAACACACAAACCTTGTGCAACTAAGAACAGTGTGAGGAACCATAAAGCCCTATATCTGTGTTTTTCTATTCCACACAATCTCTTGAAATAAAAAGGTCTCCTCCCATCACCCTTTTTTTCCATTGTGTAGGCATTCACATGCTTTCATATGATTCACTTTATCATTTAATCCTCCTTCCATCCACAACCCTAACAAGTAAAATAGGAAAACCTCAATCAGGGAACTCAGAGGTGACTGTAATGATATTGTGATTTAAGTGTCCAGAGGCCTGGAAGCTCCTGCTGAGCTGACAGCTAACCCTACGTGGTACTTTCCATGTTTGTGGGAGATAGTAGGAAGCTCCTGTTTCTATTAGGGTTTTTTTTACATGAGACAATATGCTGTCAGTGCAGATTCTACTGTCAGCATGGGAACTGAAACTATGCTGTCCCCATCCCCTCTGCCTACTCTGCTAGCAACCTGACAGATGTAGTTTCTCATGTCAGCCAGGGAACTCAGAAGGTGAAAGTAAATGCAAGTAATTAAAATTGTCAGATTTTCTAATTTATGTCCCCACGCACCTACTAATATTTACACTTCTAAGCCTTGTTTCCTCAGCTTTGTTCTGGGACATTCATCTCTGTGAGAAAGCTAGTCAGCTACCTAGATGGGCAGATTTAATGCTCCAAGGCTAACTGTTCTTTTTTTGCTTTTGAAACATATGGCTCCCTGCTCAAAACATAAGGGAAATGGGTGCTTTCTTCATGCGTGCAGCCTCATGCTTTCAAAAGGGCACACGCAAAATTGTTTTAACTCTGAAGTATAAGTTGCCAAATGTGAAATACATGGTACAGCATTTCTAAGTTCTCTTCTTATTTTGTTCTCTTTTGTCAGAGAGTTTTCTGTTTGTAGAACTTCACTCTTGTGCAAAATAAATGTGTCTCATATTATCAGTTCTCTCTTTCACCTCCAGGTGAAAATAGGGTGTCATCTCAGGAGGAGAAAGTGTGACCACAGACCTTGACTGAGCCAGCCTGGCCTGGGGGTGGGCTGCTTGTCAGCTAAGCAAGGCATCTGGCTTGGAGTCATGTTTCTCCTGTTAACCTGCTGTGAGACTAGAAGAAAATTAATGCATCCCTCTGTTCTCCTGCTTCGCCTTTGTCAATTTAAGGTGTTAAACTCTTTGATGTGATCTCTGTTCGTGTTAATATACTGTGCCAACCTTCCCCGGGTGGATTTTTCTCAGGAAACACCGACTGAGCAAATAATGTACAAAACAGACACTCTGGAGTCCTCTGCTCCGGGAAACCCCAGGCAAATTATCAACCCTGAGTGCTTATTTGGCCCTTCAGCGCAGCAGGAACAATGCTATTGACCACCCTATAACACACTTCGAGACTTACGTGTGAGAAGCAATAGAAGACATACAATTCTGTAAAATGCCTAAATAATAATCTGTTCTGCCCAAGTGAGCCAACTTCCTGCTTCAATAAGGTTGAGGCATTCTAGAACATTTTTTAAAACTTTTGCAAAGATGTTCTCCCTACACAACTGATTAGCTTCCTAAAACTGTCAAAAGGTTCCGTGCTATTTCAGCTTTATCCTCTGAATATTATTATCATTTGTTCTGCTTAGCAGGAATTGTTGGTGTTTCCTATCACTCCTTTCATGCTACATTACTGACTCTGACATTCTTCTCTCTCTTGATGATTGATGGGTTTTTTTAGAAAATGGCTTCCCAGACTCTTCAAGTTGCTAAATCGGGGGACAGGGCAGCAGACACAAAGCTGCCTCAGCTTGCCTGGGGAAAAACACTCAGATCTTGTAAAGCACAACAGTAGAGAAGACCTAAGACTTTATCTGTCTTCGGAGTTGTTGCAAAGCTCCTTCCTTTCCAAAGCAGTTTCTGAGATGATTCAGACTCTTTTCTAGCAGACTTCAGTCTGCAACAGTGATTCGGTTGAACCTCTGCCTCTTTTCTTTGGTTTCTCTGCCTCTTGGATTTTTCTTTGTATCTTGAAGTACAGCTGATGATATAGGACATCAGGTTTGCCATAAGCTTGCGATAGTAAGTCATGCTTCCAGGCACCTCCCCAGAGATGGACTGCTTCACATATGGACCATAAGCCTACATCATCCAGCTTTCTTGTAAGCAAGGAAAGATTGCAACATTTGTGTCTTTAGTCGTATTTAATTACTGCTACATTTCATTGCCTTCCTGTCTCTTTAACTATATTCTCACTTAGTAAAATGAGAATAATTCCACCATTTTCAGAGGACATTCTCCTGATCTACAGTGTTATAAGACAACATTTTGAAATGAGCAATTTCACACCATATTTTACAGTATTATGTTGATATGAAATGATGGTGCAGCCTAAGTAGCTCTGGGACGAAAAACAAAAAATCTATCACTGATTTTTAATTTCACTGCAAACCCACTGCAGTGAACGGAGAGAAAACAGTTCCTGATTCTCAGGAACTCTTCAGCCTCTCTCCCCGAAGACCCACCCAGGAAAATCCGACAGACTCTAACGCTGCTGTTTCAGAACATGAGAGAGTCTCCTACTGAGCAGTGCCCCAACAGCTATTTCATGACCCTGAGACTAGCTCAGTTGGTTAGAGTATGGTGCTAATAGCACGAAGGTTATGGGTTTGATCCCTGTATGGGCCATTCACTTAAGAGCTGGAATCAATGATCCTTGTAGGTCCCTTCCAACTCAGAATATCCTGTGAAATTAGGGACACAATATCCAATGCTCTGCGCACACTCTGGATGCAAGCCACCCTAGGATCAAAAGCTTATGAACCAAATGCCAACTCTACAGCCTAGTCTTTAAGGAAAAGCACAGGAAAAATCCTCATTTGTTGCACTGAGGGAGGATACTTCTCTGTACAAATATGTGTATTTTGGAATACTGACAGAGAGAAGGTTTACACGTCTCCTGGAAAATATTAAGGGAAATATGAGATGCTAACCTTGAAAAATAATTGGGGGGCTAAAAAATTATTTTCTTTCTCATTAGGCCAGATCATATTTTCTGAAGCCTCTTCAATATACAAATTTTAATGGAGCTGCTGCTTTGATCAGTGCATAATCCTACCCAAATTTTGATTATAGTCTTCATTTTTTAGTTTTATTTAATGAGTGTAGGTTAAGAAATTTATAGTGCTAGGCCTCACTTTCATAAAGTTACACATGCATGCTTGACTTCATACAATGAACAAATTCAATAAGAATAAACAAATTTGCTTCCTTAACAGGCCCATAGATATTTAGAGGATGGAAAGACTGGGGGAAAATCAGCTTATGACAAATCAACATGGACACCATTATCACTTCAAGGTACAAAGTGTATATGCTGACTTCTAGAAAGGTGGTCCAGCTGCTAGCCTAAATTTTAAAACAACTGGATTCACTTCTTTGAATGTCCTATAGGACGCATGGCATTGTCTCAGGAACATTTACAGCCAGGTATTTCAAAATATTTAGGGATTTAGGGGATTTTGTGAGCGCTCCACAAGGCAACAACACACTTCCAGCAAGAAATGTTGTGACTCTGCTTGTAATGTTTCCGTGACACATTTAGAAGGGCTGCAAGTATGATGGACAACATTGTAATTAAATTAAAAAAAAAAAAAATCTGTTAAATTGGAAAAATGGGCTAAAACCATTATTCAAAACAAAGGCAATTAATATGCTTAGGCAGAAATTACCAAATGGAAAAAGTACAGGCAGGCTAACTGTTCCTAAGAAGATGGCCCTGAGTCCACAGAATGAAACATATGAATGTAAGCCAACATGTCATGCTGTCATTAAGAAAGAAAACACCAAAAAAGACTATGTAAACAAGAATAGAGCTTGCAAAACACAGGAAGTAATCCTTATGCTCTGACCACCAGTGTTCAGGCCCCAGATGGGTAAATCTGTTCCTGTTTAGTATAACAAAGATGTGGATCAATTGAGAGTCTGTTGAAGAGCAAGCAATGAATGTGATGAAAGGTCTAAAAAATATGACCTACAAAAAAAATTTGAATATATTTGATGGTTTACCACAAAGAAGAAAAATCCAAAGGTGGACATATGAAACTCTTCAAATACACTTAGAACTCCTGCAAAGAGGTCAGATTCTTCAAAACAATCCAGTGGCAAAAGCTTTGCAGAAAAGGACTTGGTGGTCTTAGTGAACACCAAATTGAACATAATCCAGCAATGGACCCTTGCATCAAAGGCTAAGAATACTCTGGGCTCCATTAGCCCATCAGGCAGAGGGAAGTGATCCTTCACTTCTGCTCAGATCTAGTGAGGCCACACCTGGCGTCCTGTGTCCATTTCTAGTATCCCCAGTACAGAGAAACACATGGACATGCTGAAGAGAATCCAGCAAAGGTCAATAAAGATGATTAGGGGACTGGAACATCTCTCCTATGAAGAAAGGCTGAGAGAGTTGGGACTGTTTAACCTGGAGATGAGAAGGCTCAGGACAACCTTATTCATGTACATAAATACCTGAAGAAAATACCTATGCAAAGATGACAGCCCAGAGCCAGGACTAGAGGCGATAGACACAAACTGTCACAAAGGAGGCTCCCTCTGAACGTCAGAGAACACTTTTTTTAACATAGAGTGACCAAGCACTGGTACAGGTTGCCTGTGGAGGTTCTGGAGTTTCTGTCCTTGAAGATACTCAAAAACCACCTGGATGTGGTCCTGGGAAACTGACTCCAGGTGACCCTGCTTGAGCAGGGGGCTGAACTAGACCTCTAGAGGTTTCTTCTAACCTCAACTTTCTGTGGCTGTGAGATGAACAAAAAGTAAAAGGCTCAAATTGGAAAAACTGTGTTTAATTTGGGATATTCTTCTATTCATAGAGGCAGTGAGAATGGAAACATTAAGTAGTGAGGCTCTGGAGCCTGCATTACTGGGGATTCGTGAGACCTGCCAAAGGATCAATCTTTCTGTGAAGCAGAGGAATGAGCCAGTGACTTAACAGAAGTTTAGGTGGAAACAAGAAGGAGAGAGGTAGTAGGGTATCACTTGGTGTTCAAACAAAAACTACACAAGTTATTCCTGATAATTAATGTAGTGCAAGTGAAGATCATGTGAAATTCATTGCTGCACTCAGTTTTCAGCTCTTTCTACAGGCTGAAACAGAAATAGGTGCCTGGCCATAGGCACATCCAAGGTCACCAGTCCCAGCCCAGTCTTGGCCTTTTCCCATCCCCATCCTCAGGAGGTGCCAGTGGCAGTGCTGGGGCTGCCCCCAGGCTCCAGGTCTGGGCACCTGGGATGGGTCCTGGCTTCCAGGCCCTACCCCTCCACACTGGAGACTCCTATGGCTCCTGGCACTCTGGGAGCCCTGGCCCATTCTGTACCCTAACAGCATTCAGAAAAGATTTTGCCTAAAACACTTGTCAGAGTTCATGGACCATCTGGACAACAGTCTTGACCACATGGTTTAGTTTTAGGTAGCCCTGTGAGAAGTAAGGAGTAGGACTCGATGGTCCTTATGGGTGCCTTTCAACTAAAGATATTCTATGATTTTGTGTTTTTCCTTTCACTGCAGAGCCTATTTAATCCCTTAGGACTGCTTTCTGATTTCACACACTTTGATTAGCATGCTAGGTTTTTAGATATTAACAATACATTTCTCTGCTGCTTTATTAAAAACCAGGATACCCTGTGCAGCTTCCCACCTTACTGCAGCAACCTAGAGTTACAAATGTGCAGCATCAGCATTAAAAAAATCTGTTTGCTTTGGTCAGGAGCAGAGCAGTGAAAACAATTTTTGGGGAAATGCTCGTTTGTTTAGAATCACAGAATGATAGAAAGGTTTGGGTTGGAAGGGGCCATAAAAATCATCTACTTCCAACCCCCCTGCCACAGTCAGGGACATCTTTCACTAGACCATGTTGTTCAGGGCCCCATCCAGCCTGGCCTTGAAAACTTCCAAGGAATGGGGCACCCACAGCCTCTCTAGGCAACAAGCTCAAGATCTGTGAACTGTGAAAGTGGTGGTAGCAATAAATACATTCCAAACAGGAGGTCCTCAAGCCACACACTTGAATTAATTTCAACCAAAGCAAAATGCATTTTTGTACTTACAACCCCACCACAGTTTGATTACAACATATCAAAGCGTAAGGGAAATTTCCCATATTTAATATTCTCTCTGTGTTTATGAAAGACAAATTAAAGAGATTAAATTTACAATAAAAGTTTGTTAAACATCTGGTTAAAAATAAATTATATATATATTCACATAATCAAATCTCTAATTATCTCATGGCTGTACAAACCTTTATAATTGACAAATATTATTTGTCAGTTTGTTAGAGACAGGTATTTTTATTTATTTCTATCAATGTCAACAGGCAAGATTACGGAGGAATATGTCAGTATACTGAAGGGAGTGGAAAGGCTCCCATTTTCCACAGTGTTGTTACTTTTTTGATTAGTTCCTATTGTCTTCACCATTAGATTTGTGCAAGTGCACGAATCAGTCTTGTACCTAATCCTTCCACTAGCAGTGTTCACCTCCTAGCAACAGCTTCTCCTTTGAATATGATCTGTTCCAGCTGCCTGAGATGACCTGCTAGCAGAAAGTACTCTTAGTCATTATGTGATATTTCTTGCTAAGTGTTTTTTTTTCTCAGATCCAGGTTCATTCATTTCTTGGAGGAGATTATTTTTTACCAAAATGCAGTGAAATGGTTAAATGAGTCTATATGTTTATTCATAACAACAGCAGGCAAAGAGCAGCAGAAGCAGCTTTCCCCTTTGATCTGTGCAGAACAGATATATATATAGATATATAGATATATATATCTATAGATATATATATCTATATCAACCATTAGGAGATGTGACATTTTATCACCAACCTAGGTATCTTAAAATTCCTGTGATTAAAAGATCTCTTAGCCCATGCACTAGCTAGTTTGCAGAATTTTTCTCCTTTAGGACTTACATGGTGCAACTCTTTCTCTATTTCATCTTAAGTATATAAATCTGCTCCAAATTCCTGCCAGAAACACAACGAGGAAACTGATGAGAATTGGAGTCCTCTGTTGGTATTTTTACTTTGTTGTTTTTTTTTTATTACCCCATATATCAAGTACTTTTGCAGCTTTGATAAAAGACTCTATCATTAGAATTTGATATTGGGATTAATCAATTCTGATCTCCTGGTGCAGTATAAATTTTCAGAACACCATGAGAACAAATTTCTTCTTTTCCCAGTCCAACCATTCTGAAGTTAGATATAATTAGAAAGAGCCATTCTACCTCTCACTGAAGTAATTGCAAATATATCCAGCTGGTTTAAGTGGGAACTGTACCAGAACTTTAAAATTAAGTTTTCTGTATTTTTTTTAAAAAGGTGGCATTTCTTTCAATATGTTCAACACAATACATTACAGCATTAGGAGACCCTTCGTCCATAACTTTCTATAAACTAGCATATTTGACATGTACCATTAAAAAACAATCTTCATGTGGAGTCTCTTACAGGCTGTGTTAGCACTTTGAATTTGGTAAGAATGCATTGGCCTAGTTTAGTAGTCTCAGGTTAAGGGTGTCATTTTTAACCAATTCCACTGTGTATTTATTTTACAACCCATCAAGAAATAAAAAGCAAACAAAAACCCTTTTTTTGGCAAACAAATGCCTTTAACTTAATTATAAATAGAACATATACAGAGTATGAGAGAACAGCCAGATGAGGTTAGTATTTTCATATTTCTGTGTGCATTAAAATATCTGTTTAACCTCGATTTTCTTCACTGCATCTAATTAATTTTTCCTTGAAATGACAAGGAAAATGATACATGAAGGTAGAAGTTGATATTTTAAAAACAACACATGGTCAGTTTCTGTTGCCTTGAATTATTCTAGCACAAATTGAAGAAAGCAGTTAAGCAGCTTTCTTCAACGACCCAGGCTGACAAGAAATATGAAGTTATTCCCAAGTTCTTAGCTGCCCACCACTGCTGCAGGAGGGCTACCAAAACTTGAAGGGAGTGCGGTGGGATGGGACAAGTGTGAGTGTTGATGCAAACAGGAGGCCCAGGTGTTACGGTGAAGAAGGACAAGGGAAGTGATCAGTCTAAAAATGTTGAGAACTGCTGCCTCAGGAAGCTCCCCACTCAGCATGCAGATTCCTGTCCTCAGACACCTCAGGGGAGTTTTTCAGGCATTGCTGTGGGTAGGCAGATCACAGGCCAGCCAGCCCCAGCAATCAGAGGACTGCTCTAGCAGTGCTCTGCCTTGGCTGAAGCACCCTGCTGAGAAGCAGAAAATATTTGCTCAGGCACAGCATGATGCTAACATAGCCACCTTGCTTTTGGATCAGGGCCAGCTTATCCATGACAGATGGAGAGGCTGAGTGGATCTAATGAAAAGCTCTCTGTACACACATCAACAGGATCAACTCCACCAATTTCTGCAAATACTGACCCACAGCTAATTTGGAGCTGTGAATTCCCTAAAGGGCAGAGCACTTAATGAGCATCCCAATTTTTCAGCATTTTGACTCCTACGATTCTTTGAGTATTAAAGCTTTTAAGCCTAAAATCCAGATTTCAAAAGTCAGTTTTAAGAACAATATCTAGATGGCATTCAAAATTTCACTCTTTCTCTTTGGAAGAGTCAGAAGGAGGGGACGAGATAGAAAATTTGGGAGTGGTTAAGGACTGGAAGATGTTTTTAAGATTTGGTTATAATTATCATTATCCTACTCTGATTTGATTGGTAATAAATTAAACTAAATTCTACAAGTTGAGTCTATTTTACCCATGACAGCAACTGATGAGTGATCTCTCCCTGTATTTATCTCAACCCGCAAGCCTGTCGTCATATTTTCTCTCCCCTGTCCAGCTGAGGAGGGGAGTGAAAAAGTGGCTTTGATGAGCATCCTTTGATGGCATCCAGCCAGAGTCAACCACCACGACATCCAAGGGTGTTACTGTAGAAATACAGACCCCTAATGCTGTCCTTAGCTGTAATTCAGCAGTGTGTGTTTTGTAGTGTCATGGGCAGGTTTTCCCCATGGACTGTCCCCTCCTCTTTCAGTCCCTCCTGGGATTATTAAGGACCTTGCCTGACACCTGGTCAGCAGGAGCAGTGGAGTTGCACGATGCTCTTCCTTCAATACCTCCTGGAAGAAAAAGGACGCTGCCTAGACTGTCCTGTGAAAATGATCCCATGAAAAGAGTCAAAAAGGAAACACTCTGTGGAAATGAGCTTACCTTAATTTTTTCATGTTTTAACTGGAAATCTGCAGCCTCTAGGGTGACAATTCCCCATAAGACTAAGTTTTTATTGAGTGTCTGTAGTACTTACTTCCTCCAGCACATGTGTTTTCACTAGTTGTACTGCGTTTTTATTTATTTGGCTTTACATGGCCAGTCATTGCCTCATGCATTTCACTTCCATGCACAGATTCTCATAAACAGTCTCTTCCTTCATCACAAGTCATGATCTATTTGGATTCAACAAGCAATGAGACTACTGAGGGGGCTAGTAATACACGTTACGTATACGTGTGCTACGTTAAATTATTTTGCACTGATACCAGATATTGCTAGAGTGCTGTAGTATAGTGTAATATGTAAGTTTTTCCTACACATTTACACTGGAAATCCTCTGTTTTGAGCATTGTCACTATGTTTCATAGCACTCAAACTAACACAAACACAAAACACAGGAATCTTTCCCTAGTTTTCAAATATAATTTGCAATATTTCGCTGGACATGGTGTCCTCAGAATGTTTTATTTTTATTGCATTATTTTTCATAATCTTTTACTAAAGTATTAAAAGTATAGGGAGCACTTTAAGGAATATTAAATGTCTTTGCATTATCAAGGTAATGATTCTATGAAATAAAATTCTCACTCTCAAAATTACACTGGTTGATATGCTGAGAGTACAGAATATTGGGTCTCAGCTTCTCGTGTGTGATTATATGATTTATTTATAAAGTTAAAAAAGTTAAAATAAGCCAATTCTCCCAAGTAATCTATTCTTGCACAGTATTTCATTGTCATAATAATAAAAACAACAGTAAAATTTAGAAGTTCTTAATCACACTGCAAGAGTCTTTTGATTTAAATCAATGGGATTATTCACAGATCAGTTGATTTCTTTAAAAGACAAAACTATTCTTGTATTTGCCAAGGAAATGAGAGAAAATGACGATGATTACCCAGCTTCAGGTAAGAAGAAATGGCATGAAAAAGCAGACTGATGATTGCCTATTTCTGTGTTAAGACACAAATTCTCTCACGAGACAGTATGATATCTTCTGTTTAAATAAGTTTTCCCATTGCTTTAAAAATGTATGGCTCTCCAGGAGGGATGCTCTTGAGCTGTACCAATGAAAAGGCCTAATCTGAAGTCGTATGAAGTTAATGGGGAGGCTGTTTCTGAGAGTAGCATGCTCTAGGACACAGAGTCCCAAATGAGTGGAAAATCCCTTCTTTCTCAAATGATCGAAACATGTTTATCTTTTATTGTAGGAAACTAAAGAGTCTAGGTTATACCTACCAACATATACCTGTATACATTGTATCAGTTAATTGTAATAAATGGAAACAGTCTGGCATGAACAACTCTCTGATGACATTAGTGATTTCTCAGTCATAGCTCAACAGTGTAACTAGCCATTTTCCCCAGTTTCTTCCCACACATTTGTTAAAGGAAATAACACCCTTTGCTCAAGAAGCAAGAAAATAAGGCATCATTTACCAAAATTCATTTTGATGTGTTAGTGACTTGTGAAAAGATGGAAAAATTAAATCTTTTTCTCTCCTGTTTTGGTTGATGGCACCTCAGTCAGTCTAAAACACCTTTGTATTTCACACTCAATAACCCAACTGAAGTGTATTAAATGACCACAGATTACCAAGGCATGTCAATTACTTTGAAGTCTGCAAAGTAAAAATCCTGAGATGGTGAAATAAATGGATAAACATCCGACTTCACTATGTGGAGAACTCCACTGCAGCTTTTTTTTATGCTCTGAAGTTATGTACTCTATGAACACTGATATATAAAATACAGTCTCTGCTTATTGTAAAGTTTCACAACATCTTCATGTTTATATTTCACAAAAGCAGTGAACAATTAAAGTCAAGAGAAAAATTAAATCAAAGCTTATTCCGAGAAAGCTTTCCAGAGATCACCTTCCATTATGCCCAGACCTGTCTTGCTAATTCCAAATCGCCAACTGCCTAAATTCTGCAGAGCTCAGGCAAATCTCAGAGTTTCATGCGTGTAAATCACCAAAGTCAGGAAAATTGTCTTGGATTCACAGAAGAGAAAATGACAACAGCATTGCTGCCTCACAGTACGTAAACATTTAAACTGTTTTATCAGCATATTCTTGCTACAGAACTTAAAATTTCTGATTTTGTATTAAAATCAGATCACACAGGAAATGAAAAATTTCAGAGATGCAAGATTGTTCCAAATGTTTTAGTAATAGAATAAATCTTCCTGCAATAACTCTTAACACTGAAGTTAATTAGTGAAACAACCTCTAAAATAATTCTTCTGGAGTGAGAATTGAAATTTGGCAACATAAGGAATTCTGGACATACCTTTCCACTGGATATTCTTTATCAAACCTAAGTGGCATACTGCTAACCAAAAATGTTGCTCATCGCAACACCAAAGCGATTTCCCCCTCTTTGTCTTCATTTTGACCTCTGTACATCTACTCAAGTAATATCAGAACATATTTTTCTTAGTTAGACTAGCAAATGCTATATGTTATGCTTTGTCACACTGCTGCTGCGCTATTACTCTAATTAAATAACCAATTCCATGAACAGCTTGTCTTTGGCAAACTGCATCAGCTTTATATATTTATTGAGTAGCCAAGCTGAATTCCTAACACAGAAATAATGATTTTCCTTTGCTTATTCACACATCAACCTTGGAATACAACGTATTCTTTTTAAAAAGAGGTTAATAATGTATTTTTGTACTGGTACAGTGATAACACTACAATTACAGCGCTAAATTTGCTGTGTTAGTCCAATCTATGGTCCTTCTACTCTCCTGCCCTCTGCCCGCTGTTGACCAACATCAGATAGTCCTTGGTGAATTACCAGGGTGGCTGATGTACTTTGTGAGTCAAGATACGTGTTTGGTTTTATGGAGGGGGTGGGGGTGGAGGTGGTTTTGCAGGTCTGCTGGGTGTTACTGTTTGGTTTAGCTTTTTTATTGGTTTGGTTTTGGTGTGGGTGTTTTTTCTGAAAGCTATCTTGAGGAAGTCTAAAAAGCTTCTGCTTGAGGTGAGCAGGAAGAGATCAGGATTTTTAAATGACCTAGCTAGAAACCTAAATACCCCACGTGGGATGCTAATGACAAAATCAAACTGGGAGCTCAGAGACAGCAAAAGCAGATCTTCTCTCTCATTTAAGCAGCTTTGCTATCAGAGGTTCTCAGCATTGTTTCAATGCAGCTAATTTTTGTTTTTCTGTAATCTGTTTCTGATTTAGCCACTAATTCCTTTCCCTTTCTTATAAAAACAGATGGAGAACTCTTTGAAGGGATGACTATCATTAGTCTTTGTTCAACAGTGGGAATAGAGTTTTTACTATGGCCTGTAGCATTATGGGTTTCCTGATGCCTCCAGGGAATCTAGTTTCATCTCTTTGGTTACTAAATTTTCCAAGTCATCTGAGGCCAATTTCCAAATATCTTCTCTCTCATTATACTGGTAATCAACAACAATCTGTTGTCTGTATCATCTGGCAAAAACATCTTTATTCTGGAAAGGGAGCTTGCTTTTCTAACATTGTTCAGACATCATACTTGTCTCTAGCCAGCTTTGATTCTTTTTTTCCTTCTTATGTATCATTCACAGCAAATGGCAGCACTTAAACCTAACAAAATAAGACTAAGAACTAAATAAGAGTCTATTTACTGTAATCTCCTGACATTTGATTCTAACATGATTTTTTTCTCTTCTTTTTTTCCTTTTTCTTGGTAAACTCTGGCTTTTGTCGTAAACTTTGCCTAGTGATTTCAGGAAACATCATGTTCTCAATTTCAGTAGTATAAATTTAAATAATTCCCACTGCAGTAGCACAACTTATTCCAAATGTGCAGCAATATAATAAAGCAGTACTTGATTTACAGTTGCTTCCAAAAATTGACAGTTTACTGGTATCAAACTTCATGCTTTTTCATTTCTTCATGGCAAAGCCAAAACGATCAGCTTTTTTCAATTTGATTTTCCTCAATCTATCTAAATTTTAAGTGCTCCAATAAATATGCATATATTTGAGAATTCTTGACATTTTACAGGTTTCTATGACTTCTTTCTAATTCCAACCACAGAATATAGAAAGTCCTTTAATTTGATGGATCAGAAACTAAAACATACAAGATCTATTGCATCTCTAGCCAGAAATTCTGATTTGATTTACTCTAAAAAAGTCTCATCTGTCTCCAAAAGGATACAAGCTTCTAAGAGAAAGGTGAGCATGTGTATTAGAATAAAAAACAAACAAACAAAGTGAGGAAATCATCAAAATTCTCAAAAGCGCCTGCTTCTGGCAAAGAAGATTGGCATTTTTAAGAGAGATAAAACTTCATGGGATGAAAATTAGGTCCATTCAAATACTTCACATTCAGCAACCACCATCGCACCCACATGACTTAGTTCTCATATACATTTTTTTAACCTTATGAAACACAATTAAGACACAACATTACCCACAGTGTTGTGTTCCTTTAGTGGATTCAGGCTGCCTCAAAGCTATAATTTTTTTTTATGATGGATCAGATTGTGATGTGATATTACATTATTACAGTAAACTACTCTGAGTATGTACTTCAGGTTTATATTCTTTGTAGAATCTCATTAGTGAATTGTTCATAATAAGGTATATGAAAGCAAATAGTAGAAATGAAGTTCATCCTTCCTCTTGGAGTGGAAAGAGTGCCTTATTCATTTACAAAAAGATGACAAAATTAATAAAATGGAATACTATAGTATAGTATATATATGTATAAAATAAATATTTTTGTATTTAAAATTTTATAATCTGCAACGTAATTTGGAGTCAGGAACATTTATTCATTTTCAGCAGGTATGAGTGTTTACTTTATTCTGTTTTGCATTGAAGAGATTTAGGTACTACAAAGGAAAAACATATATTGTATTTAAAAGAAATTGGAGTAAAAAATTAAAAAATACAATAGAAGCTTCATCCTCATGTAGCTAGAAGTCTGTTCCCTTCCATCTTGAATAATTCTACCCTATATTTAATTTGTTTTCCTAATCTTGCTGTGCAATTCCCTCTTTTCTGGAACCTATGCAATATCAAGTGTAAACAGATACACTACTAAAATGCAGTTTCTGACGCACATGAACAACCACATAACAAATCTAAACTTGGCTTGATCATCTTTTCTTGCCATGTCTTTGCGTATCTTTCTAAAGCAGCTTCAGTAATTACTGACATCATGTGGAACAATTATGGACTTTGAATCAAAACAAAAGGCAGCAGATTGCAATAATTTTAGATGGTAATGAATCTAACATTAGATTATCAGAACCATAATGAGAACCAAGGTGGTTTGAAATGGCGTACTAGAATCAGAATTTAATTTTGTATTTCTTTTGTAAAGATGAATAATTTAAACTTCCTGAAAGTGTTATAATCTCTAAATGACATGGTGTAATGGCTCTTGCCTCAAAAGTAACATATCAGATAGGACATACATGCTCAAGTTATATTGCACGAATTCTTCAAACATGTGTACACAGGTGAAAAACAGATGGCTAAAATATATATATGCATAAATCTGCCACAATTTAAAGAGGAGCCAAGCACATAAATTAGTGCTTCCTTTAGTTATTTTGTATATCAGAACTTGTAAGAACAAAATTATCTTTTACCCTCTTCCATTGTTTGAATATATTCCAGATTTCTAAGCACAGTCTAAGCATGGTCCCTGCTGATTTGGAAAAACTGCAGCAAAAATAAATATGTCAAGGGTCATATAAAAAATACATGCCAAAGGAAGTCTTGGCTCTAAAACATAATAACTCAAATTGCCTGAGAGCTCCCAGATTATCAAAGCAACCACTCAAAACTGTTTTTCCACAAAGTTAAACAATTTAAAGACTCCTTCCAGGTTTTGTATTAAGGCTCTTCCATTTGTCTAGAAAGACCCTCTCCTTACCTGTTTTCTTATAACCATATTAGAGAACATTTGTTGTATCAACCACAACTTTTTCAAGCTAAAATCCTACTCTCAATGCAACTATGAGCATATGAATTTTCTCAGGTTTTGCCTTTCTTCAATTGTTATCTTCCTATTCTTTTTCATTAACTGTGAGTTGTCTAAGAGTCAAATTATGTTTTCTTATATCTATCTACAGCACCTTGTGGGTGCTATAAATAATAAGCAGCACCTTGTGCACTTCTCGTTTCAAGATCCAACCCTTCAAACAGTTATGATTCTATCTGCAGTCACAACTTCTAGGACAGTTAAACAACAAAAAATGAGCAAAGGATAGTGATACATGTCACTTTATTGCTATTTTTAAATCTCAGGATAAAAGATTAAAAGCCATAGCCAAATAAAAACTTATTTTTTTCCATGATACTCTACCTTTTGTACCAGTTAGAGACTATGATATATTCGATCTTTTTCCATACATATACCAAAAAAAGAAGTCAATACTGGAAAAGTCTTATTGATAGCGCCAATTATATAGTACATTGCCTCACTAACAAGAAGCATGAATCCAACTGGGATAAATCCTTTTCTCATTTATACTGATCTCTACAAAAATGAACCCCTTGAGCCAATGTAGTTAGAACAGATTTACAGCACTGTGATTGAAAGCAGAACTCTCTGCTGTCTTGGATGAGTGAAAGAGGATCTGGCAGGAGAAAGAAAACAATCATGAAGCAAATTCCAACTCTCTTCTTACTAAAGAAGTCTCTCTGACTTCAGCGGAAGTAGGATCAAGCCAGTGTTCAAGCTTGATCAAACTGCTCTTTTTTTAATCTAGCAATTATTGTCATGTAGTCTGGAAAAAAATATCTATTAAAAGATTGTAAATGTTCAAAGGGTAATCATAAAATACAATCTCTTCACTCATAGGAAGGAACTATTAAATTTGTCTAAACTAAGTCTCTTTAAAAAACAACTAATGAAGAAAAAGATCTGCTGAAAGAACAAAAAAGTTAGTTTCTGTTGGATGATAATATTGTCGATGTTTTTCCTCGTGGCTGAACTCTGCAGGTAAATTTGTACTTAGCAGATATAATAAAGCAAAAATGAGAAATTATATCATTACTCTTAGCCGACTGTGTCCAATTTCATACTAGTTGTCATCCAGCGGCGTGCGTCCCTTAAATTAAAGAAATGGAGTTAATTTGGCACAGCCTGTAGTATGCCTTTTTCTCACAGGACAATGCTGAGAAGCCATCTATTCCATTAGTCAAGAGATTTAAAAATCCAGAGACTGAGGCATTTGTAGTTCAAACTGAATAGCCAAATTAAGGAGTTAAACTGCATGACAACATGGAGAATGCCTTTCAGCAGCCTGCCATTTATAGAACAGACTGCATGATGGGAAAGATACTAAAACGCACATTCTGATGTTATTGTAACATCCCTTAGTTGTTTTGTCCTTACTGATTTACAGAACTCAACCAGGAGGTTTTTCATCAACATACATTTTCCCTCCATTCTACAAAATGTGCAGCTTGAGAAGTGATCTTTATCTGTTATCATTTTCTGTGTTATCTCTATTATTATTGTTGATTAGCCAGAGAGAACCAAGAGCCAGCTCCAAAAAAGGGATTTAGACACCTAAAATAGCATTGCAGCAGCCTTTCTTAGCATATGTCCTAAACTGCACAGGGTCTCACACATAAGTTCCCTGGGCATCTCCCTCCTGACTCTAAACTGTACCATAGGTACCTGTACCCGTGCCACAGAGGTATCCCAGCAGGGTCTGCAGCAGCTAGCCTCCTGCCTGTTTCTCCTTTCAGATCAGGCCTGGGATTTTAGTCCTCTTCAGCAGCTCAGAGCAGGTCCGGGCTGGCAGACTCTACTTTGCTATCTCCTGGCATGTGCCACTGGCCCACTCCCATGACAGACTCGAGGGAACTTGCTCTGACTCCTAGCGATGCTCCCATGTGAGCCTACACTTGGGAAAACCTGCCATGAGCACGGGACATGGAACACAACAGTGGGAGACTTGGGTCATTGCATGGTTTAGGCAATTATAATCTCTTTCTGAACTCACTAACGAGACAATTATCATGACCCTGGCAAAGGAAAATAAAATAAACCAAATAAGTGATACCTGTTCCTAGCTGACAGATATGCTAATTCTTCATATGATTCAGTCTGTAATGACTCTTGAGCATGTCACGATTTTTGTCCCTTTGAGTCCCACCTAATTTTAGTATTAATTTCCTCAGAGCTAATCAGGACAATTCATCAAACTGGACTGTTTACAAGGAAAATTAAAAAACCTTGGGTAACAGTGCTTTTATGCTACATTTAGCAAATGTATTTCAGATTTTTCCTCTAAAAAAAATCTGATGTTCCGACAGAAAACAATATAGATTCATTACAACCTGTGCTACTCATATCAAGCCTAGATGGCTTTGTAATGGTATTATTGCAAAAATGTATTTTTTTTAATGTCACCATTATTGGGATTTGCTGTGGAAGTGAAGTATGCTGCAAATAAGTGTCTCATTCTATTTGCTCTGTACAGAAAATGAAACATGCCAGGCGGACAATTTCCAAACATTCTGCAATATTTGATTCTGTCATTAATAAGAAAGATTGACTAGGAATTTAAGCTTATCATTTGCTACTCATAACGAAAATTGTATTATCTTCTCTGCAGGAAATAATTTAAACATGTTCTGATCTGCCCAGTTGATGAAAGAGTCAATACACCTCCTTTCTGTACCAAATACATCTTCAGAGAGGAAATAATATTATCTGTGGTCAAATCCTTGAGTTTTGATGCATTTGTGGCGATTCATTTCTTTTCAGAGAACCATTTAAGCATATGCCAAGCTTTAAGAATGCACTTAAATCTAACTAGTCTTCTGATGGGTAGCAGTACTTGACTAAAATCAATAATAGATTGAAGGAAAGCCAACCAAAGCAAATGAATGGATGTTCTACTCTTAGAAAACGCATGTTAAAGATCCAGCATGTTTAAAAAACTTTTTAAAAGCTCAGTACCTTATCACAGAATTATAGAATCATTAAGGTTGGAATAGACCTCAAAGAAGTCCATTGGCTGAATTATGAAACAAATGTCTTACATATGTACTCTAATTTTAACAGAATAGTAATGTTATTATATCAAACATAGATTTATAATGGAATAAATCCTTTTCTTAAAACACTAAGTGGCTGACAACTAGAGGAAAAAAATCAACAAGAGATGTTGATGAGACTCAGAATCTTGCACTAGAACTGTGCTACTGTGAAATATTAAGACTTTGTAAACTTACAACTTGGTGAAGGCAAAAAAAAATTGAGGGAGATTTTTTTAGAAAAAATCAAAACACAAAACCCCAAAGCAACATAAATAAAAGCAGCTAATGGCCACCAAAAGTGGATGAAAAAGAAGTAAAAAGGACACTTCAATAGTTATGAATATCATAAGTCTCTGCTAACTACTCCTTCAAATGCATGGTGAACCATCATGGTTACAAGGTGTTATTTTATGATACAGTCATGTGTCTTATTATTTCACAGTGGAGCATTTCTGTTTTCAGCATTGAATTGAATGAATTTGGGTGTTACATACAAATAACAATTTATACATCTAATAAGCACGGTGCACAGAAAAGCATGAAATGTAGGTATTAAATTCACTGACTGACACATCTGCATTAATAGCATTTGAGGTGCTCTGTGGTATCGCTCTTGACTTTCTACTGCTGCTCCAAAAGAGCACAGGTCCCCCACACTTCCTGACAGCCCTATAAGACCTTCTCTTGTGCTGTAGGGCATCTCAGTCAGACCAAACGAATTCAGCGTAGACAACTGTATCAAGCCCTGGGTTCCTGGTTTCCTGTACATTGCCTGGGGAGATAGATGCGTGTGCATCAAGAAGGTAACTGAAAGTCCCATATGTTCAGCAGGTGGGCAGGCTGCTAGAACAGGGAAAAAACTGAGATTTAAGATTTCTCCTTTTTGCAGATACTCCAGCAAGGTGTTTTCAGGATTCAAAACTATCTCCTCACATGTTTTTTTAAAGATCAGGGTTCATTTGAACTTACTTGCTGCACCTTTCACATTGACCTTAGAGCCTGCACAGAAAAGAATGAAAGGTTCATACAGCTCATAACACAATAATTATGATTGAATCATTTCATTGTTTAAGCAAAGTAGTAGAGTCACATGAGATTCATGTATTATAGTGTTTTAATTTAGATCATGATCCTATTACAGAAGCAAAGCCTGGCAGAGCAGTCTTAGACAGCATACTGTTCTCCAGGAATTTCCCTTCTGAACTCCATGTTCCAAAGGGTAGCCAGCCCACAGGACCAGACTAGAGCCTGTCCACAGTCAAACACACAGAAATGCAAATAATGTCAGCACTGAGTACTCAATAGTTACTGTTTTGCCCCCCAGGTCTGTTCCTAGTGCTCAACAATGCTTGTTAGTGTAGATACAGTCATTTCTCATGGCTGTGTCTGTTACTAATCCAATGTTTATATAAAGTAAAATTAATGAATAATTTTGGGCACTAATGTCATGTATGCTAATCTGCCTGACATGCCCTTTCTGACATGCAGTTTAGGGCTCTTGAGCTATGCCAGCTTAAATTTGTGCCAACCTGCTAGCATATGTATCTAAAGCTAAACTTGGAAACCAGCTATGAAATTGTCGTGACCCCAATTCCTCCTTGCCTAGAAACTCAAGCAGTCATCTCGTTCAAATACTAAATGAATGCAGCACACTCCTAACAGACTGAATGTCACTTTACCCAGGTTTGAATCTCCATGAGTGATCTGCAGCAGTGGAGAATTAGGCCCTGCATCATTTTAGCTTCTCAAATAATCACACTGCCAGTTGCCATTAACAGGTGCTGCTTATCTATCACAAATATGTAACTGCTTCAGAAAACAATCCATTTTTGTGATCACAGATTTCTATTTGTTTTACAAGATAAGACTACAGGTAGGATTTTCAAAACCATCTAAAGTGTTTTGGAGTACAAGTCCCATGAAGTATCAGTTTAGTCTTTGTTCTTAACAGCTTCTGAAAATGCTGTTGCATTGGCATTGTATGTAAGGTTTGGTCCTTACCTCAAGTATCAATTTGTCACACCATGTTCTATGGATGCAAATAATAAACAGAGTTGGTATTACATCCTCAAAGCCAGCTAGCTCTGCAATTCCTGAATTACAATGAATACCATTATAAAACTTGTACTCAATATTTCAGCCCTTTGGCAGGGCATTAAATTGAGAAGACACAGCACAGTATTTTCCCCAGTCACATACAGGTTTATTTTTCAGTAATCATAATCTAAGTTTTTAAAACCTTATCAGTCTCATATCTTTTTTTGCATGGTTATGAAGTCAGTCTCGCCATGTATTTCACTAAGGCAGAGTGGACATAAAATGCTCGTGGCATTTTTGTGTACTTTTCAGTACCTTTCATTAGTTTGCTTCACAGGTCATTAAGGATCTGCCACTTAATTTTGCCCAGTTTCCTCCTGCTGAAGACAATCACATCACATAGTTCATTTTCCTAAAGTATGAATTGCCATTTTTGAAGCAGTTAGTTTTTTGAGCACATGCTGCATGTCAGTTGCACTTGCTGCAGCCCTACAGGAGACCCAAGCGAGATCAGACATGATAAGGCTTCTTGCCACCGTCATACCAACAGCCAGGTATGTCCAGATGGTAGGCAACTTTCCAAATCACTCAGGTGAGTTTCTTTATCCTCTCACACTTCTATTTGTGGAAGGAGCAATGAATTCATAGGTCTACCACACCAGCATATGGCATAAAAAACATAAAACTCTTCACTAAGGAGAGTAAGGACATTTTCAAGGAGGTGAGATGATGTCTTTGTTGAAATTTTCTTCACACATAGGGTGCTAAGAAGCTCTGATTAAAGAGGCATGGTTTGAGAAAGATATGTCGGAAGAGCTGGAAAAAAATGGGTGTAATCACCACCTAGCAACAGCCAGTAGCCTGGGAAGGTACTGAGTAAGGGGGTCTGCAAACTCTTAAGATACCAATGTCCAGTTGAGTTCAAGAAGATGTTACATTATTTTTTTCCTGTTTTGCTAGCAGCTTAATCAGCTAAAAAGCATCATGTTTAACCATGTGAATGTTGGGCGAGTAGAACATTTACTCGGTCCCAACCAGTTTGTTCATTATGAGATGACTGAAATAATACTATTTCAAACCTTGGTAGGCATAAGAGAAAGTAAATAGGAAATACATCTGTTAGATAGTGTGATGTTCTGTCAGTTCAGAAGCAGGGCAAGGGAAGGAATGGGGAACACAGAATGATCAGTTTTTCAAAGGAGGGCTGTTAAGATATGATGTTTAAAGGAATTGCATTTGTTTTTTCCTCGGTGATCTAAAAAAAACCCACCAAAAAACCCAGAGGGGTATTGAGATGGCAAAACTTAAAGGTAACAACTATAAAGTAAGCAGCCAGAAAGGCTGGAGGGGATCTGTAATACAGACATTAAAGGTACTGAGCTTGTAAGTTTAATGATCCTCTATTATAATGAAGGAGAAAGGCAACATTCAATGCAAGAAAGAGAATTAAAAGCAGGAGAGGCAATACTCTTTTTATTTAACACTGAAAAATAGCCTTGTTCAACTACTGGAAAGATTCATCCAAGCAAACGATTTAGTAAGAGCTAGAAAACATTTAGTCCTTCATATGGATAATAAAACATCCCAAGTTAATCCATAAAAGACAGCCTTCACACCTCACATTAGACAGAAAGTCAGAAAAAAATTCCCCACCAAATATGTGGGGAGTGCATTTCACCTTTTAACTGCCTCCAGTTATATTCTGCCAGTCACTGAGACAAGATCCTGGATTAAATCAGCCAGGCATATGGTACAAATGATTCAGAAATACACATCTTGCTTTTCTTCAGACTGTTATATTCCCCTGAAAAATGGGTAATGCAAGCTGAAAATGTAAATGCCTGGTAATCTTTATGTTTCAATAACTCAGACATCTTCAGGCATCTTCTTGATAGCTAGAAGAGAGATTTAAGGCAAGTTTGGCATTAAACTCATTGGAAGAGGAGGAATTCCAGGAACCTCTGAGTGCTTCAGAACTGTCAGAAATCTAAACATCACAACCACATAGATTTGTGTCATCATGCAAAGAACGTGCATCCCACCTCACACTAGGCACCCCATAACATTGCTTAGCATCAGACAACAGACTTACTGCCTCTGGCTCTTGGGTCTTTCCCAAAATCCGCAACGCCACAGGAAAAGAGAAACAGAGTCATCACCTTTGCCCTCAATTTTTTTGTCCTCTTTTCTCTTCAGTATCACCTTTTAAGTCATCTTTCACATCCCAGACAAATATTTTAAGCTAAGCTCAGAAGCACTGACAAAGCCACCACAGGGTCAGGTATGGGGCTCACTGAGAATCTCCAGAGAACTAAGGCAGTTCAGTGAATACACTGCAAATACACGACATATACATGCCTATGATGTTTTTATGTCGCCTTTTTTTTGAGTGAAGAATTTTAATGAATGTTCACTCGTGTTTGTCTCATAAACATAACTTAAGCAGATGGCAAAGGCCACAATGTATTTTATTAATTACACCTGTAAAGAATTGTAGTGTTATAAGCTAAAGCCATCTAAGCATTTCAGATGCATTACCCTTCACATACTGAGAAAGTCAAAAAACACCGTGACTAAAAGCTGTTCTGTCTGCATCATAAGCAATATGACAAGCCTCTTTTACTACTAAGGGTGACAAACATTTCCCATTAACAGATCTCATTTTCCATTGCTCATAAATTTGTCATATTTGAACCATTCAGGCTGAAATTTTCCATTTCCAGTGTCTCCCTCAGGCTGTCATGACATTAGAGAATTTGCACCAAAATGGTTTGGGCCATTAAAAAAAATAAACCCAACAAACATAAAGTCCTCATGGTTAAAGCAAATCAATCCTAATGCAGTAGGAAATAAGAACCCTCACATTGGTGACTTCTAGTACTTTTGTGCATAAGAACATGAACTTGAAATTTCACGTTTGTATCAGGCATGGGGTTATGCCATTCTGCCAACTCATTCAGATTAACAGACGCAGAGACTCTTTAAAAATGTGTTTATCAGACAGCTGGTAGTACGTTTCCTCAGATATATGGCCTGTGTTGCTATAGTTCAGGGCTGAACAGACACAATTCCAGATTAAAAAAAAAAAAGTAAAGAGGTAAAATGCAAATAGGATCCGTTTTATCAGAAAACAGATAAGATAAAACACACTTTTTCCCAAGGATGTATTTTTAGGAGCAAAGCTATTTTGCATTTGCTCAACAGCAAGCTACTGTTCTTACAATATACAAATATTATTTATATTTTTGGTAGTTAACAATTCAAAGCTTTCAAATTTCTACCATATCATGAAAAAAGAACTCCAGACCTGAGTAATTTATTGACAACCTTTATAGGCAAAAACATGCAAGACTTACTAGCTGTATAAAGTTAAAAATTTAGAGCTGTTAAGAATATTACTGAAGATGCAGTAAGGACCTATGCTACTTCTAAGATTTTGACTCCAATTTTCAAAGAAGTTCAGTTAATAGACTTTATTTACAGTAAAGACACAGCTGAAATACCAAATCAATGACAATCTTTCATAATTTTCACAACTTCCCTGTATTTCTGGAGAAGATTTTCCCTATGCTACAGGTAGACAGTGTGCCTCTTAGTACTAAATTCTCACTTCTGAACCATAGAAATTATAAAAAATATCAGCCTTATATTGATTGCAAAAGTGGTAATTATGTAGTGAAATACACACTTTTTCCAACTGATCTATGAAAGCTGCTAGCAATTCAGAAGTCCAGCAGCCGTATTCATGCAGAGCCTCTTCTTCCAACTAGACCACAACTTAATCACCCGTTTCTGTAGTGCATAATCTCCACATTACTTTTAAGATTCTTCTCCATATTTCATCTACTTTATTGAGGTTCAACAAACACACACATAAAACAAAAAAAGTAAAGCTGGAAAAATTCCTCCCAATTGCAAGTCAAGATAGCATTTTCACTCAAAAGGTAACTGTACTACATGTAAACTATTCCAGAGCTGTTAAGCAGGAGTCGGTAGGAATAGCAATTTACATGTGCAATGCTATTAGCACCACAATATATCTTCAACATAAATCATGAATGAAAGATACATAAATAAAAAAGATCTCGCCAAAATATTTTGCTTTAAAAAAAAAAAAAACCACAAATGAAAAGAAAATGGAAAATCTCAAATTGGTATAAATACAGCAAAGGTGAACTTTTCTACGTGAGAAACCAATAATTCCCAGGGCACACCAGTATTTAACAAGCTATAGGTAGACAAAACTGACATGTTATTATCTTGCTGGAGGAATGTTCATTTTCCATTTTAAAATGCATACAAATTCACAGAAATGTTAGATTTGGAACGAAGTCAGGTGTAAGAATGGTTATAGTATAAATATACCACGAAGAAAGCAGCTATAACCTACTATAACCTACGCTGCAGGACACACTTTACTTTGCAATAATTCTAAGGTATCACACTATGTAAAAACTGTCCAAACTACTTTACATTTCCCAAAGAATGTGTAGGTGAACTGTTCAGTGGGCACAGAGCATGCCCTATAAATAATACTGGTGCCCTTACAGAAACATTTTCATGAAGGTGATCCTTGTACCTTTTTATTAAGGTCTCTAAAGTAACATAAATATGCATGAGTGCAACACTCATAAATATGATGCCATTTACTCAAATTGTAATAAAGCCTTTGAAGCACTTTAAAAGTTAAGAGCACAACCATCTTCTGGAGGCTACCCTTTGCATTAGAGATGTCAGGCGTTGCAGGCAGAGAGCAGTTATGAAAGTAAGTTCTACAGTGGTGAAGAAATATGGCCAGAGCCAAAGGGAGAGAACAAGAACTGAAAGTTCATGCATACTGCTATTTAATTCAGAATCTCCACAACTAAAAAACATACTGAAAATGCTCCGTAGAAAAACCATACCAAAAAACTTAATTTAGCTTTGTTATAAAGGCAGTGTGGAGGGGATGTCATGATGCCACCTTTTTTTTCTGAAGGCAAAGATGACAGAGGGCAATGAAAGGCACACAGAGAGGTATTTAGCTGTGTCACCATAGGAACCGTTCTGCAGAAGCGTGTAGGAGCAAAAGAGCTTGAGTGATGGAAGCATTTAGTGAAGGGGAAGAAAACTATCCAAACAGTACCAAAAAGCCTGAAATGTAAAATCAGCTACAATGTACTATGACTTGAAGACAGCTGAATCTGTGTGGTGTCTGAGGAAATCAAGATCAGAATGGAAGTCTGGTTCAATTCAATGCAAAGATACTGCAGATGCAGAGTAAAATATGCAGTAATCACAGAAGGAAATTTTAAAGCAATCCAGAGATTTATACAGTGAGGAAAAATATGTATCTTCCACACACGGCAGTGGAAGCAAGCTGTGTTTCCTTGGAAACATCAAAACAAAAGTTATATGACTTTCAGCCAGCAATATTTTCTGAGACAAAAGTAGGACCTATATTAAAGGTTTGATCTTAGTATTACATACATTTTAGGTAAACCAGAGTAATTGCTCTGAAATGAGCAGAGTAATTCCAGTATAAAATCAAGCACTTGTTCTTCAGATTGTAAATATGCAATTAGTTTTATTTGCAAAGATTTATTTTCATTATTATTTAGTTTTGAAAACAGGTTTGTTCTGAGACTTAGATTTTGTGGATAATTGTAACTCAAATCCAAACTGGGATTTTCAGCACATATATACAGCACATCAAATCAAATATTTTTGGTTCTGATCCCCCTTGAATGTTACAGACTTAAAATGGCAGGGCAAAATGTTTAAGCTAATTCCTGTTAATAAAAAAAGCCTATGTATGGATTACGGCTTTTGAAAAACACAGCAGCAGCAGCCAAAGAAACAACATAATCAGTCACACATTTAAAGAAAAGCACCTAGAAAACTCGTGTAGTGAACATCAGCTTCCATACATGTCATCTCAAACCTTTGATCTTTCAACAGGCTTGCTGGGTTGTGATATAAAAACATACGACTAAACGGAAGAGGAGAAAGAATGTGACCGTTCCCGCTGGTCTCATATGTCATCTGGCAGTCTTTTACATTAATGAAATCTTCCTCTGTCTAGGGCATGGCCATTCATTTTGCATATCTCTTAAGAAACCACCAGGACCTAGATTACTCTGGTTTAGGATTATCTTCAACATTCTCTGCACAACAATAAACACACACAAGCTAACAACAAACAGGAAGATAATTACTCCAACCTTCAGGGGAGTAAAGTATCGGAAAATTCTTGCAAGCAGGCGAACTGGTGGCAAAATAAAATCTATAAACAATTTAAAATGTCACTTGATCATTTTATGAAAAAGTTAGCTGCAATCACAGGAAACTGGAGCCTTTAGGGTCCTAAAAATATGCAGTTACTGGGATTATAATGAAAAACAGACAACACAATGAAAATTTCATTTAGGAAAGTCAGAAGAATTGAAAAAAAAAAACAAAAAGAATTGTTACAAAGGATGAAACGGAAAATGAAAATACCTAGAATATTGAAAAAAGAGTAAATTACAGACTGATGTAACAGGAAGACTACATAAAAGTACTAAAATATTTGAATATAGCTAAAGTGATGAAGAAATTAACTGAACATAGTGCTACAATCTTTTAGATAGGTTACTTACTCACCTAATAGCTGAGCAATTAATTTACTCTTTCCAGATGGGACTGATGCCTATTTCACTAGACAGAGCTGATCTGAAATGTAGATAACATTTCTAATGTGTCCCATCAGTCTAATTTGCTACAGAGTGACTCTAAAGCAAAACTCTACATTTGACAAGGAAGTATTATTAGTTATGAGCATTTTAAAAAGCTGGGTTTTCTCTGAAAAAGAGAAATATAGTGACATTACTAAAACATTAAATATAATTTAAATCATAAAGATTTCCATGGAAAGGGTGCTGAGCGTTTTACCTCCTAGAAAGGAGGGAAAACACTTACTACATCAACTGATATTATTAAAAGCAGAGCAATACTCTGAAAATGTGAAGGGATGAGGAGGAAAACAGAGATATTTTAACTGTTTGCCAGGCTGTATAGCTGCTGAGATGAGGGCATGAGGGAGTCATAACTAATCTAATCAAAACAGATTCAAATGCAGGTGCATGTGTGATAAAATTAAATCTGAATAGGTGCTTTCAGCAGAGCAGTAACACCCTCATGGGCATCCCCAGTGAGAGCCGCTTCACTCTGCACCCCAGAACATTGCTTCCTGACACCAGAGCCAAGAAACAGCTTGTGTAGAGATTATTTATAAATTTTGGTATGTTGACGTAAATTCTGAAGAACAAAGTTCATGAATGATAAATTCCTTGATTCTGGTAGAGATGCGGTTTTATCTGTTTGGATTATTGCTTTAACATTTTAGTGTGCCTTGGAAACTAATTAATTAGACTGGTAATTTGCTGTGATAATATAACAGAGAAAAAAGATGATCCTGCCCCAAACAGTATAATGTCCATATTAAGTTTGAGGTTTTTTTCTCTTCCAAATATCAAGATCAGACTTTCATGTTAAATTCCTTTTCTTCCTTTGTACTCTGTTTAGAATTGATCATGCCTCACACAGTCATTAATTATCATTCATAAACACTATTTCATTAAAGCAATTCAACTTGAACAAAGAATTAAAGGATAGATTTTGGTTCCAGCACTTCATACTTATCCTGGTGATAGCTACAAGCAGAATTTTTTGTGTGCTTCTAAGACTCAACTTCACTGTGAGAGCAAGTGAATGATCTGAGGAAGAGCAGAGATGGGGCTACATCCCAGCAGGTCCCTTCCCATAAATCCTGCAATAAGCTGGAATTAGCCCACACTAGTTGCATTCTCAGTGTATATTGAAATTTAAACTACCTTAATCCATAAAAAAAAAAGGTGATTCTGTTTCCTTATCTTCTTCATCCCCATCAAAAAACATGATATTTTAAGAAAATTCCAAGATCCAGATATCTAAACATTTGTTATGGTAATAGTTTTATACTGCAGAAATGGTAGATCTGAAAAACAGTACATCTAGACAGAGGATTACAAACTAAACTGTGAAAGGGGACAAAAAGGAGATGAACACATGTGCTACTCCACATATTTAGTGCCTCACAGTAGAGCAAGAACATAGAATAGCACACTGCTATGCCGACCAAGATTTCAGATGTCATTTCTGGTTTTAAAGGCTTGCCCTTGCAGACAAAAGAAAAATACAGAGGCTGTTTTTGCTTTGGTTTTAAAAACTAGTAGGTACAATTTTATGACACAGTTTTATTTAGTTTTCTATTGCCTTTTCTTCTGACTGATTCAGCTCTAAAGAATGACTCTGAACAGCCACTCTGCTCCCCTGATTGTTCAGAAAGTGTTCTGCCATTGCCACGTCTGTCTTTGGCCAGACTTTTGGCTTCCCTATCTGTTACCATTTTACACTTGTGCTTCATAGGTCTAGGATTGCCTTACAACAGGTTTTTTTCTGATACTCATTTGCCATTGAATCTTACGTACTTTTAAAAAAAAAAAAATCTTACGGGGTTTAATATTATAATATTTTCTTAGATATTCTTGAGGGTTTTAATTGGAAGGGCTTTCTGCTGTCCCAGCAGATGGATTCAGCTTAAGATCTTTGTTGGCTGGATATGAGAACAGACTATAAATGGTTTGGACTGTGAAAATGATATCGGGGCTGCTGGTTTGGACTTATGTCAACACATAGCATGGCTTATCATGTGATGTTGTGTTTAGCCAACAGTTTCATACCAAAGCAAAGAAAACATTTTGTTCTTATTGGATATTTGAAATCAACATCAGCTTGCTCAAACCCCAGTAGCATATTTATTACTGTAGCTTAGCTCCCCTGTGAAAGAGTCCATTGATAAACAAATAATATTTAAACAGTCACATCGTAACCAAAAAAAACCACAGAAAATGTCAAATGTTATAACTACACTCTAGTCATCAAGTTATATGAGAAAAATTTACACCTTTTTAAAATAATTTTTCTCTGTTCCTTTTTCCCTTCTTACTTAAAGTGTTGGTGATTTTATTTTTATTTTTTTTTGTACTTGAAGAGTCAATGAAACTTCTAAGTTACATCGCACAATAAGGCAGCTTATGGCATTCAGTCTCTTTATGGACATAAGGCACAAAAAGAAAAGTATTTCACATTCAAACGACTCATCACATCTGATGCCTTACCGAACAGGAAGCCTGGGTGCTGAGCTTCATGAGCAAGCTCAAAGAGATAGAGCTTTTCTCTCACCATTTCTTGTTCAGAAGATAGCAGGATTGGCAGATATATAAAAAGGATTCAGGACTTGCTTTTCACACAAACAGTATTTGTTTATATATTGGTTCAGATTTGAAGATAGATCCACTCTATTTAGTATTGTGCAGTGTCTAATATATACAGCCTCTTACTGATTTACACAGAATTCTATACAGATTTTGAACACTTAATTTTACAAGAAAATCACATATGATTCAAAAGATTTGTATTTTCAAAAACAACATAGAAAAAAGCATTTAAAAACTGGTTAAAAACTATTTAGTAAAAGCATTGGGGAACTTGACCAGTCATTAACAGTAGAATCACAAATCAGTCTCATTTACCAAGTAATAAGGGCAATTCAAGGGCAATCCTACCCATCATGGGTGCTTCCTCCAAGGCCTACTGTCCTAAACAAAAACCTAAAGTACTGGGAGCTAATGTCTTCTTTCATCTAAAGAAGACTTTTAATGCAGGGTATCTCATACTGCTTTTCATGTTCTACATGAACAGGAAATAAATAAGGTTTTACTTGGCAAGGTGAATTCAGAGAAAGGAACTGTTTCATTTGACACTGATGGGCAAAAACTTCAAAAGAAAAATTTTGCAAATGCCTGACAGGATACAGCTACTGTACACACCATTGCAATGTGAACTCCTAGTATACATGTTTATTTTTCATTTATCAGTGTTTTTCCTAACATAAGCATACATAAATACTTATACATACGGTGTCACTGTCTACCTGCTGTCAGAGTATCTATGCAAGGTGCACTCTGCTATAATGTACACATTATGATTAACTAAAGAGCGTGGTATAAACAAGGACTACAGATATTATGCTTTTCTAGAAGCAAACACAGCTACATGCCATATTTTAGATCAATTAAGATATAATTTAAAAATATTATATTATTATTATTATTATTACTAAATTTGAAAGTAAGAAATTATTAAATATCAACAGTGGTATAATCAAAATATGTGCTGATTACTCACATTTTTCTATTTACTGAGCAGAAATCTTTCAAGTAAAAAATGAAAACCCTTCAATGAGAAATAAAAAAAGAAAATCAAACTAGTACTCTCAAAAGTAAGTACATTAGTGAATTATCAGCTGCATTACATTACATAAGTAAAAAGGTATTTCTTCACCTCTTCTTTTCAGACTTCTGTGCAAAGCAGATAAGAAAGGTTTCCATATAACTATTCTTTCTCTCCTAAACAAAATGCAAGGCAACAAAAAATCAGACTTTCTGAATTTTATTTTAGTTATACAATATGGTGGTTCTGTAATTCGAACAATAGGGTACTTGAAGGAATATATTTTTGTCTGTTTTCACCTTAGCTAAAATCCTACCTGCCTCTTTTACAGAAATTTTCACAAATCCTGTTGAATTTAGTGGAAACAGGACTTTTCTTCCAACAAAGATCAGCACTACTAAACATTTGAGCACCAAGCCTTTGTGCAAGTGCAGTGTCAAGTACAGGATTCTCTCTGTCTATCTCAGATAGCCTCAGAAAACTCCCATTTGCCTATATAAGAACTCATTTGTTTCCTATAGCTTTTTAGCTTTTTCCAAAGCCCTATGTTTTGCAAAAATAAATCTGTAACAAACATATTAGCAATAAATGAGTCCCAGTAACTAGGGCACACAGGTAAACTTTTCAGGATGTTTCTGATCCCAGTTTAAAACAAACTTTCCCCTCCCACTCCTCTGGGAGAGGTTATTTTAAATCTAGATCACTTTCATGAACAAGAACAGAGAGTTATATTATTAGGTTCTTCTCACAGATCTACAGTAGCAGATTGACAAATACGCTTTACTGATACATTTCTTCAAAGGGAATAAACCTACAAATTAAATTAATTTCTCAGTCTTATTCTGCTAAAGGGAAGATGGGTTTACTCATGTCCTTTATAATCTGCTGTGATATATCAGTCCTTCTCAGCAGAATGCCTTATTTCTGTTAATTTTCTCTAACTCAAGTGGGAAAGCACCAGGCAGCCTTTAGGTAGATTACTACCTGAAAACACAAATGCTTGAAGAATTACACAGGGAAAGATCTGTTAAGCTTAAACTCACAAGGCATTTTTTTTTATGATTCACACAGCACTTCCTTCAAAGAATTAAGCCTCATGCTTTTTAATCTGTGCCGGGACCAGAAACTTCCTCTTTTTTTTTTTTTTTTTAATTCCACAACATTATCAAATACTGATCATCTGTACAATTTTCACTTCAGCAGATACAAATCACAAACACATGCAGATAGTCTAAAAATGTTAACATCTCTTCGGCTTGTTAGAAAATGGAATCTGTTTTTCCTTCACATGTAATCCTTCTGCTTCCCCAGTCACGTGCGAAAGCTCTGTTAGAACAGCAACCACTAACACTTGCTGTATAATCCACCATGTAAAGCAATTAACAGAGGGAAGCTTAAGGCCATCTCTGATCCGAAAACTAGATACTTTCTGTATTAAATTTGAATATTGCATAGCTGGGAAAAATGTTACAATAAGGTCTCCTTTCCAAAAAGGACCCTCAATAAGAAAGTACTCTTGCATCTGCTTAAAGAAGCCTCCTGAGTATCCACTTCTGTGAAGACTATTCTCAGGAGTAAAAATTTGCACTGGTGTGTCCATTAATTTGGATGACTCACTCCCACAATTATTTTCAAATACTAGGGCTACCACAGCTGAAGGGTTGAGGCTTCTCCCCAGGCAAGGACCTTGAGACCCTGAAGAACCTCAGCTGTGCTTTGCTCAAGGAGAAGCATATTGCACAAGTAAACCTTGCCCACAGAGAGGGGAGGAGGATTCCCCCTGCTTCAAACTGCTCATGAAACACAGATAAGCTGAAGGCAGTTTATAGACAAAGGGATTAGAAGATAGTCAAACAGAAAGGTATATGTCCCAGAATAATTATTTTCAAAAACATCCAGTCTTCACAGTGACTCAAGTGAAGAGCCAGGGGCCTGGTTTAGAGAGGTGGTCATACAAAGAGAAGAGTATGAGGATAGGTGAGAGAGAGGGCAGAAACACTTCTGTAAGGTCATTAGCTCTTTCACAGCCACTCATGCTCTGGGAGACATTTGGACAACTTCCATGCCCATTGATCTTCATGAGGTTGCTTTCCTGGAGATACTGATTAGGCTGTTGACCTGCTGTTGGGGAAAGCTGCAGCACTGCTCAGCCCACTACCCCTGGCACCAGCATGGTCAGGTGCAACGTCACACCAGCAGCCGTGACTTGGCTCCTCATTCACCGGCCAGGTTGCACCAATTTAGAGGTGGATGGAGCTCATCTACATTTTCCAGCAAAATACCACACAGGGTGTTTTAGAGTTATATGTGTGTCCACTATGTTTCCTAGCCAGTCTTGCCAATGATGAGTTCAATATGTGGGAGCAATGGGCTAACACTGTCCTTTAAAGTTTCACCCAGCAAGACCATTCCCACAGAGGTGCCTTATATCCTTACCCAGTAATGACTCAGAACAGCATTTGACAACTTCACCGTAACATCTGCTAGTTAAAGCAGCCCAGGAATTGAACTAAAAAAGTCACTTGTAGCTGAAAACAAACTCAGAAATAAACACTTGGGTGGATGATCAATCAGTTCTTTCAACTCATAATTGTGTAGAGCTGTATTTTGGCACAGGTGTAAAACAACAAGTTAGTCACTTCTGATTATTAATTGGTAATTTTTTGGACATTTTCATTAATTAATACTACAATCTCTACTTCTACAGTGACTGTAGAAACAAGTCTTAAAATGTCAATCAAATTAACACATTCAAAAATATAAAGCTTTTACAACATTTTAAGTCAGAAGTTCTTGAACGGTAATTTTTTTTTTCTTAGACAAGAAGGCTTTTCTAAAAAGGAAGAGAATTATTTATGATTGCATCTCTTTTAAACTAAAAGAATACAGCACTACAGTATTGATGACATTAACAACTCCTATATAGAAAGAAAAGTCTAATTCCCCAGACATGCCATATGGACAGCTTCTGTTACGAAAAGAGTTTCATACTCAAGGCATTTGTAGGAGCATTCACCAAATACATTTGCTCCATTTCATCCTCACAGAAAGGTCGGGGTTGGAAGGGACCTTAAAGATTATCTAATTCCACCTACCTGGCCATGGACAAGGACACCTTCCCCTAGACCAGGTTGCTCAAAGCCCCATCCAGCCTGGTCTTGAACACTTCCACTGATGGGACATCAACAACATCTGCAGGAAACCTGTTCCAGTGCCTCACCACCCTCACAGAAATCAATTGCTTCCTGATATCTATTCTAAGACTATTCTCTTTCATTTTAAAGCCATTAGCCCTTGTCCTATCAGCACATCCCCTTGTAAAAAGTTCCTCTCCAGCTCTTTCAAAGCCCCCTTTAGGTACTGGAAGGCTGATATAAAGGCTCTGCTTCTCCAGGCTGAACAGCCACAACTCTCTCAATGCCAAAGGAGACTTTATTTTCCTCCTCTTACTCAAAACAAATACCTTCTGCCAAAGGTGCAACTGGGCTGATGATAACTAGTAAGACAAATCAAGATATAACATCTTACATATCCTGAGCAAAGATACAGGCCTTCGTCTCAGAGTAGCAGCATGATGATACACTTAATTTAGAACTGTAACTTGATTTATGTCATCAGTTAGGGGTCAGGAGATCCTGATCACATCCACTAGTACTTCTCTTTGGTTTTATACTCTCAGGCACATCTGCACACCTGACTACCCTAATACTCACAGAATGAATTGGGTTTTTCTATTGCTACAGGTGTTTCACAGAACATTCTACTAAAAAGAATTGTAATTTCTGGACAGTGTAAACAGTGGGCCAATAGGATGATTTTTGAAGTCCTGCTAGTCCAGTTGGGTACCCTGCTGTGTTCACAACATTCGGTGAGCCCCTATATAATTATATGACACCATGGGAAAAAAAACAGAATCAGAGCAGTAAGCCAGTTATTTTTAAATACTGTTTATGGATTTGTTAGTGTTATTCCCATGTCCCCAGAACTCTCTGTGGAGTTCCCTATCACCCAAAATGGTTCCAAAAGCCTTTCAGGACCCTCTGATGCTGCTGAACATAGCTAGGAAACCTCTTAGATGTTTCTGCATTTTTGGCTGACAGAAAATATTCGCTGTTATTTTATCCTCCTATTCCCAGGAACAAATGCCAGAAACTGAATGTTCAAGACACAGAACAGAAGTTGTCCAATAACTGAATTTGAAGCCTTCCTGAGCAAAGAGGAAATAGACTGAATCAGCAGTCTGCTGAGATGAGTGAGAAAATTTGATGCCCTTTTAATGATATGTTCTATGATTCTTTCACATGAAAATTAAACAACACTGCTTGTCTGCACAGCACTCACATCGCTGCCATAGGCAATATTTTTATAGCATATTTTGCCTTTAAAACAAAAAACTAAATACAATTCAGTGAAGCTGGAAAATCAAAGTTCTTTCAATATGAAGTATCTCCTTTAATCTTTGCCAAGCACTGGTATTTTTCCCTTTGGGTCTCAGTGGAGCTCAAATTAACATAGCCTCATCTGTTCTTTTCTTGGTAGCTCTCCTCTATTGGCATTAACAGAATTCTTCAAAATAGAGGATCTCTTCATTACTTTTGCCTGACTTCTGCCAGGTGCAATGTCCATGGAGGCAGAAAGTACTTTCACAGAGGAGTCGTCCAAAAGTCGGCACTGCAAAGGACTCTGAGCCACAGCAGGCACAGCTGAAAACAATCGTCAGGCTTTGTTAATCCATTCAAACATTCCCTCTGCTGGGTACCTTTGAAGTAACCAAGCAGAAAGCACCAACAGTTTTACAAAAAAATGCAACAATTCTTTTAAGTTGAACATTTAAAATATAATTAATTTAGCATTCACTGGGTTTTCCCCATGGAAGTGTTACACTAATATAAGAAATCAGCCTGTGCTGTATTGTGAAAGATCATTTTTAATACAATCCCTTTCTAATCAAGGTCATCCAGATAAGGAGAAATGATCCAACACTTTCTGGGGCAGGTAGGATCAAAAGGTGAATTTAAGCTGCAAAGATACTTAGCATCAGTGGAAGGAGGGGACATAACTGCATCCCCCAATTCACATCTCATGCCTATTCTGCAGCCCATGTCTCAGTGTCACTGAACTTCCCTTCTCAAAAAACCAAAAGAGCACCATGTGCCAAGCTGTTGCAGAGGCACCTACCCCCATCACACACAGAACCAAATAGCAGTTAATCTGCCCAGTTGCCACTTTCTTCCTCAAGCCATTGGGCATGACTTCACTTTTGTTTTGGGACAGATGTATTGGCCCTTCAATAGCCATGACTGAAGACTTTTAAGTTATCTCAGTTTGAATATCTTTGCCCATTAAAATACCTGCTTGAGAAATGGATTTATTAACACATTGCTTGCAAATTTGGGGTCATTCTTTCAAACCCAGCACTTAGCTTTTATTTTATGAATTTTCAGAGGCAGTTATCTTTGTAACCTGTCAGTGCAAGCCATCTTTTTTTAAACAATTCAATATATTATCTGTACTGTCTTAAGGAGGATCCCCTAGACCTGTATTTTCATTAGAACAGAAATTTTTAAAGCTACCAGTTCAACATTTGAGGAGGAAGTACTAGAGTGAAATACTGAGACAGGACACAGTCAGATCCTACCAACTCCAGTCACAACAGCACTCCACTAAAGCCAATATTCCTAGGAATATTCCTAGGGAGATGCTATCAGAAAGATACAGCAAATAATAGCTAAAATCTTTATTTATGCAGATCACACAATAGGTTCATAACAGTCCCTTCTAGGCACAGGGTAAAAAGGATTAAACCTTTAAGTTCTCAAAGAAAAAGAAATATAAAGTGAAAATGAAAATGAAATGTGTTTATATTTCTGATATAGTTGCACAAAACCTGCTTTGCCAGTGGGCCCAGAGCAGAATGAGAATCATTACAGAAAAAAGCTGTGCAGAATGAACAAGAAGATCAATTCCTGCTGTTAGAAAGAAAGAAAGGAACAGAGTAAAAAGTATAATAAAATAGATAAAACTCACAAGGCAGACAGAAACTACATTGGTCGAGATGTTCAAGATAATATTTAAATATGTCTTCACCTAGGACCGAATTTTAAAATGTTTACCTTTTTTTGAGGTGTTGAAGCACCTCAAATTGTTATTTGTTTGCAATCTGCAAAGACAAAAAAGTTTATTCTCTTTTAAGTAAAGAGGAAAATTATGTGTTAGGAATATCTTACATTCTTGTCCTGTGTCTGTGAAAAAAGAACATTTAATTCTTTTCTCAGATGCTCACTAAGTCCTCAGTTATAAAAGCCAAAGGTCAGTGACAGGAACAAATCATATAAATATTATTTTATGGGTTAAGTCATTTCACTCTCTTTAGTCATGATGACATGAGATGGGTGCTATATACTTTTTAAAAGGAAATGTATCCTAGATAGTTTAGCTGGAGGGCATGTGAATATATATATATATGGTTATAAAAGATACATTCAAAAAAACAACGAATGAGACAAACTAAAAAATATGAGGAATCCTCAAGACAGCACATTACAAATCTCTGGATTTTATTTTTCCCTGTGACTGCTTAGCACCGGCAGAAGAACCTGGGCACATCCCTGTATTCCCTCTAAGCTTTGTGGCTTATGTAACTTCAACATCTAACACGTTGGTTAGTGAGGTAACTTCTGCCTTAGCATGTCCTAAAAACCCACAAGTGACAAAGTGTAGCAAATCCACAGTTATCCAACCGCTGGTCTGCCTGGCTGGGCTGTAAGCTTGAACTGTGACTCCATCCTCAGTAGTGTAAAGAATTGCAAAGGAAAGGCTCATTCTTCCTGAGTGAGTATTCCGGCCTCCTCAACCATTTCATCATTGCAAAAAGCATGTTGAAATGATGAGCACTACCAGCATGGGCCACTACACTAGCATGCCTGGCTGCAGGTGATCTGCAGTTATTCAGACTCTCAGTCTCTTGGAAGACTCTGCAAAAAAGAGCAAGGGTAAACATCACCCTTCCTTGGCAAGAGCAAAAGGCAGCAAAATGTTACCTACTCAAACTTATTCACATCCAATACTGCTCAGACATATCAGAAACCTGCCTAGGTATTAGCAAATCACCTGGCTTTAGGGTCTTGACTTTTGCAAATAACTAGTATCTCAGTCTTTCATACTACTGCTAGTTATTCCTAACCCAAAATCAGCTAGGTGTTATTTCATAGTAATATTCCCTTTGATTAGAGTCTTATGACCTACAAAATCTACAATGACTGATTCAGCTACATTCCCAGAATATAAATGAGTCAAACACAGGTAAAAGTCACAGCAAAGTAATTTGCTGTTAACTGTCTATTTCGTGAGGGCCCATGGCCCAGGAAAGCTCCTATTTCATAGAGAGTCTCTGAACTTCAGAATTTTGCTTCCATGGAAATAAAGCATGAAGAATCCAGGACAAGATGCATGCCTAGGGAGCATGAGTAAATTAACATATTTAGAGTCACCCCATGCTGTCAATTATAATTTAAACTCAAAAGACTAGATATTTATGAGATATGAATGGAGGAAACAAGACACGTGGTTTAAAACTGGTCCAAAACTACTAAGCAACACTCAAAACCAAATAGGAAGAGTCCTGATTTGAGGTTTGAAGACACAATTTCAGGTGGAGGGAAAAAGTGCTAAGCTCCCTCTTTCATGTGGGCTCTTCGGCCATGCAGTGTCATTCTGCAAGTAACCTGGGGTAACTCAGGCTTGCTCTCAGGCACAGAGCATGTTCCAGGAGTAGGGTTAGCAGGAAGTCTGGCATTTGTTGGGTAGAAATGACATTACAACTGAAAGCTGACAACACACGTAGCGCCAGCCTTCGCATTCACTGCCCCTCACAGCAATAAACTCGTGTTTATGCTCAGAGGCGCACCCAGATGTTCTCAGGGCCCTGACTTGCCACCCACGTGCTTGTGAGAGCTCACGCACAAAGCCCACTCAATCCACAGTGAGACACTCGGGCTTTCCCTCATCTTTCTAAGTCCACTTCAGCCTCTGTAAAGAGACACAGAAAAGAAATCTTAGCTTGGCTTCATGCATTGCCCAGTTGAAAATGCCAGGACAGGAACGAGAAAGGTAAACATTGACTGAATGTTTCTACTTTGATTCAACCATCTCAGGGAAAATGGTGTTTTATTGATGTCACACCTATTCAGATTAGATGCCATGAACAGCACAGTCACTCAGAAACTCAGATAAGCAAACAAGGAAAAGGATAAAAATGTATTGTGAATAATCAATACTTAATTTTAGTCAGTGGAAGAAAGAGGTAGGGAAAAAAAGCATTCCTAAAAATCAAACTGAGTTGTGTCTGAGTATTCTCACCTTGTAATGTAAAAATTATTGAAATGCACTTTTTTGGTTCCAGTTATGACATAGTATAATTTAGAAACTCATTCAAAAGCTTTCAATCAAATAGAGAAAGATGGACATTTTCATGTCTAAGCAGCTTCCTTACCATAAAAATATTATAAAAATCATAAGAGGGAAGAGCTTACCATGGAGTCAAATTGTTTTAATAACCACTTCAGTCAATAAAACAATTTCCAAACAGCTTCTTTGGTTTTCAGCTAATGGAAATGAGAAGGAAGTATTTTACCTTTAGATTGTTACACATCAGTCTTATCACTGTAAACATATTTAAAATGACATTTTCATTTGCCTGTCTTAAAGAAGAAATATTAACAATTCTGGGCCAGTTTCACAATATTAAGGTTCTCCAATGCACAACTGTTCACAAGGTAAGAAAGTCATGTCATCTATTGTTTTTCATAACCCATCACAATCTCTAGAAGCAGTCAAGCTAGCCAATCCAATCCATCTTGAAAAGCATAGAAGTCCATACACATTTTGACAAGCAAACGGGTGGGATATTACCGTTAGCAGAAACAGAAGACACAAATTTGATTCTGAGAGCTATATGAGCCTGCAAAGCAATGGGAGCTTAGTGTCAAAAGCTGACTGACTGTGAATAAATCAGCTCTAGGAAAAAACAGAATTCCTAGATCGTAAGTGACAGATGTCCCTTATGCTAGAATGACTTTCAGGCCATTTCACTTGAATTTTATGAGAGGAGGAAAAACACAGTTACTGAGAAAAAGCAAAACACAAGACTGTGTGCAGTGGGTCTTAAATTACTCTGCCAGTGTCAGGACTGCTCGTTTCATTCAGCTTGTCCAGAACAAAAATGCAGAAGTAACGGATAAAGAATAGACTCTCAGTATAAAAAAGGGGGTCAATACACTTTCTGGCATTTAAAAAGCATTATTTTTATACAGTTTCCAATGATCAACAAACACAATGGGAAAGTGCTTTGTTTTTGCAATGGGTAATCAGGCTTCCTTCATAGCTGCTCCACTCTGCTCACAGTGTCCAGACAGACCTGACTGAAAGTGGCCAGAGAAGTCTCATCTTCACAATTTCTAGTAAACAGTGGACCTTTTGTTCACAGGATGCCACAGAAGCTGACAGTGTGAACTTGCCTGGTTCAAAAGGTGCTAGAGAAAATAACGGAGTGGTTGTGGGCAGCGTATCAGGTGCCACATCCTGAATACCACTGAAAGAGGATGTGCTCTTATCCTCAGAGAGCTAAAAGCTAGGAGGGTGTTTTACAGAAAAGAACATAGCAGGCTTAAACTTTTTCTTACCTATTTCATTAAGGATTGCCTGCTAGTCACTCTAAGAATCAGCATGCTGGTCTGGGTGGACTTTTCATCACAGAATCATACAATATCCTGAGTTGGAAGGGACCCACAAGGATCATTAAAGTCCAGCTCTTGGCCCCGCACAGGACAGCCCAAAGAATCACACTGTGTGCCTGAAAGTGTTGTCCAAGCACTTCTTGAATTATGGGAGGCTTGGTGCTGCGACCACTGCCCTGGGGAGCCTATTACAGTGTCCAACCACCCTCTGGATGAAGAACCTTTTTTTAATATCTAACCTAAGCCTCTCCTGACACAGCTTCATGCCATTCCCTCAGATTGTGGCTCTGGTCATTGGAGTGAAGAAGTGCCTCTCTGCTTCCCCTTGTGAGGAAGCTGTGGAGAGTGACGTGGTTTCCCCTCAGTTTCCTCTTCTCCACGCTGAACAGACCAAGTGACCTCAGCCGCTTCTCATGCAGCTTCCCCCCAAGGCCCTTCACCATCCTTGTGGCTCTCCTTTGGACACTCTAATGGCTTAATATCTCTCTTATATTGTGGCACCCAAAACTGCACACAATATTCAAGGTGAGGCTGCACCAGGTCAGAGCAGAGCAGGACAATCCCCTCCCTCAACCGGCTGGTGATGCTTTGCCTGATTCCCCCCAGAACACTGTTGCCCTCCTGGCTGCCAGGGCACTGCTGACTCATATTCAACTTGCTGTCAACTAGGACCCCTCCAGGTCCCTTTCCATGGCACTCATTCTCCAATCTGTATGTACATCCAGGGTTGCCCCATCATACACGGCAAACATACACCTGAGTGACTGAAAGAAGTATTTGACTTAGAGATGGCGCTTACTTGTGCTACGGAAGAAGGACTAGACAAATAACTACTCCATTGAACAAAACAATGAAAATGAACAGGGGACATTCCCACTGCCTTCCACTGAATCAGCCTACCTTTTAAAATGAACAGTTGTTTATTACTCAGCACTTTTAAAAATCTGACCATTTACTACATGTCTACTTAAATACTTTAGAATCTAACCTTTCAGATACAGGGTTGGTTGGGGTTTTTTGTTGTTGACTCTGGTCTGGTTATTTTTTATTTATTTTGCATCTATCTAAATCAGTACACTGGGACAAGTTCCTGCTGGGTCAGTCTAGCTCATCCACCACAAACCTCTCCTCCCCACTGACAAGACACTGGCTCAGACAGCCTGCACCATCAGTACAGCTATAAAAAGCCTTCTCTACTATTCTGCTGGACTCTTTATAATTACAAATCTGAATTACACATGGCATTTGGAATTTCTTGCAAAATAAAAATTTCAAAGGATTATTGTTGTCAAACGCTGTTTTTCATATTTTAAATGTTGTATTATAATTTATAATGTAAAACTTATTCCTAATAAAAAGTATTTTATATCTAAAATTATTGAACAAAACATTTTGACTTACATATATAAACAAAGTAAATTTTTTGCCAGCACACATTTTGCTGAACTGTTAACTGGGAAGTTACAATTTTAATAAAATGGCATATTCAAAATTAATACATTCCACCAGAAAAAAAGTCTGGATATCTCCAATAATGCAGTTTTAGATGCCAGCTTTATTCTTAGACAAGTTCCAAAAGTGTTCACAGGCCTAAGTCAAAGGCCAGTGATTATCCTTATAAAAACAGATTTATTTCAAAGGTGGAAAAGGGCTGTTAGTCTGAGCAGAAGAGCAACAATACAAAGAAAATACAGCTGCGCAGTATCTGGCAGGGAACCAAATAATTTCTTTCACAATTCACTTTCAACTTTCTTGCCAAGCGCATGCCAAGTCACAGTTTCAAAAAGGTGCCCACAAACCAGCGCTAGTAGGGCTCATCCTGTCAATTCGTGCACCAAGAGGACTGAGTCCGGATGGAAGCCTCAGGGGCTGTGGGTCTCTGTGAGGGCAGGCCCAACTCCTCTCAATCTACCCAGCACTTATGGCACAGGAGTGACACATGAGGAGGACATTAGCCAAAAGCAGAATACCAGGAGAGTCATTCCTTGTATTCCCATTCAGCTAAAAATTGAAGCAATTCCAGCCATCTCACTGTACTGTCAAGGAGAGGAGTATTTATAACATGTCACAGATGGCCTTGTTCATTATTATAGTCAGAAAACGACTGCACTCAGGAAGTACCTATCAGGAGCTTCCAGCCTTTGTCTGGTCAAGAAATGGTGGGAGGGACACCAACCTCTACTCCTGTTACATGCACAACTTATGCTGGGTTATCGGCTCTCTCACATGCCATTATCTTCATGGGAAGGAAACCTCAGCGGATGGGCTTGACATGGATTTCAGAACACTCCATCAGATGAGTTCAGAGCTAGTCCTCTCAGTTTAAGTTATTTCTTATCCCATACGTGATTCCACTAACATTATTTGAACTACTGTGAAGTACTCCTGTGTTAAACATGTGTGACGCTATAAGCTATCAATCTCAAATGGTTAACTGTCTCAATAAATGTATTTTTGATTGTTGCAATAAATAACTGCTCCCAGAGAGGGAGGTGTAGAATGAGTTTCCAAAGGGAGGTGAAATAGTGACATTTGTGACCTTATTATTTAGGGATTATACCCAAAATTTGGAAAATCCGACCAGATGCTAGTGAAGCTCTCCAGTTAAAAGCAAAAAAAACCCCTAAATAAAAATTAGTGTGAAATGTGAAAGACAACAGACTGTTTCTATAAGAAGTAGAGCAACAGGATCCTAATAGTCCCTTCAGCATCTGGGTAGTACCATAGTATAAACAACAAACAATAACAAGAATTTAGCTGCATGAGAAAACTGGAAACCTCAGAAGTTCAGCTTGTACACATCTAAAGACCTCCTTACTAGGAATCCTGACCTAAACACAGTCATTATTGTTCATATGGAAAATTTTCAACGTGCAAAATAATCAAGAGAAAAACTCAAAGCATCAGTGTGGGTAACGATCACTGCAGAAAACAAAATAGAAGGACAGAAGGATGGAGGGAAGAAAGGATGGAAGCAAACCATCACATCCTGTCTTACTCTAGATTACTTTGTAGAATTTGATTATCCACAGACTTACGAGTGGGTTTAATTGCAAACTTATAAGTACAGGTAAAGTCAGTAAGAGTGAAGACCTTATGCTTCGTACTGTGTGGAATACATTGTCCACATGTGTCTATTGTATAATGGAGACTGATATATAAGCCAAGCAAACATTGAAACATTAGAATTATGACTCAGAAGTACAGATAGTGTTGAAGGGAGTTCTTTTCTTCTGTTTGGCCCCCAGAACAATGGGATCCTGTAAATCCTCTGAGCTCCAAGGAACAGCTGGTGACATCTCAAATTAACAAAACTATCAAATTAACAAAACTTTGCTGAGATATTAATGCATGCGGCTGTGCTTCTGCAAAGGTGGACACACAGCTCCACAGTAAGTGCTACTATCACCCAGACCTCACAGGCCTTACATCAGAAATTTTGGACAGTGTTATCTATTCCAGTTATTCAAATACCAGTAAATTGAAGCAGACAAAAGAGCCTTTAAATTAATGGGACAAGCACTAAACACCCTGAAAGTCAGGACAGGTGGGTTTTTTCATTTTGCTTAGGGGTGTTTAGTTAGGGAAAGATCATGATTTATGACTTACTTTCATCTTAACACAGAGCTGGTGTCAGTCTTTCTCACTGCAAATTTGAAAATAATATTTAAATTTATGTATTGAAATTAAGATAAAAGTCTTCTGAAAAGAGGCTTAAAGGTCTTCTGTTCATTGCAAAGCCTTTTAATTTTTTTTTTTTTTTTGAGGAAACAATAAGCCATCTTGAACAGCTTCACAACTGCAGCAGAGCTGTCTGAGTCACATGCCTACAACTGCCATTTAAGGCAACCAAGTCTGAAAAGTGTTGGTTATTGCGAAGTCAGAATTCTCTAAAGAAAAAAAAGATAAACAGCTATAAGTGGGATGCAATTCCAGTATGAACTGAATAGAAGTGTGTTGCAGAGAAATAGGTAAATAGGTAAACACCTAAGTCAGTTACTCATGACTTTTAAGCAACATCATGCTTTCAGTCACTGCTCTACCTGCCTATATTCAACTTCCAAACAAGTGTTTGCAAACTGGAAAGAATTCCTAAACAAGCTACATGAGTGACATGAGCTATGGGAAAATAATACGGCATGTAGTTCCCAAGGCTCAGTCTACTTTTTTTATCCATAAGGACTGGAGCATGACATAAACTGTATTGCTGTGACTCTTCTCTCAAAATCTACATAAGCAAGACAATCACAGCTTTCAAAACTGTGAAACCTTTCATTTTTTTTAAAAAAGGGAATATCTAGCAAAATGCATCACATGCTGACCTTTTTTGTAACTATTTGCAAATAAAAACTTCTATAAAGTGCTTATGAAATGGCTGAGACAGAAGAAAACACCTCTTAGCTAAACTGATGTTCTCAAATTAACTCCCATGCCTGCAGCACAAAATTTACCTTAGCTCTCCTGCACCTCACCATCACCCTTTTATCTTTCATTTACACTTCACTCTTCAAGACACAATTTTTCTCCTAACTGCTGGCAGACAAAGGATTTCCTTTACTGCCACCCCCTTCGACCGGCTTCTGTGGTGCTAGTACTGACATTTGCTGTCCAGGGTCTCGCTCTACACATGACTTTAAGATACAGAGGGTCACTCTCCCAAGTGGTAAGTGGTCCCACCACTGATTCAATTCATTACCCACTTGTAATGACACATGGTACAAACCACGGCAATGACACAAGGATGCGCTCAGAGCTGCACAGCTTGATGGTACAGAACAACTATCTCAAGTGAGAGCTGCTTCCCAAACTTGACTGCTAAACTCTGCCTCTATCAAGATTTACTCCTGCCACTTTTCCTAAGAGAAAGCCACAAGAATACGAACCCTGCCCAAGTAAGAGAATATATTGTGTTTAACTTGCAATTAAATAGGGAAAAAGGCTTTAAAAGCCTCCCTCCCAGATCCAAACTTTCTTCTTTTTCAGTGTGATTCATGAACAGCAGAGGACAGTTGAAGGGCTATGACTGCCCCAGGGCAGGGGAAGGTGTCTGAGTGGGATGGGCAGGCTCCACAGGAGGAAGGTGCATGAAACGAGACTCTTTCATACAAGAAACAATTATGTCAAATTCCCTTTTGGTTTTAAGTATGTCAAACTACTTCAACTAACACAAAATGAAAAGCACTAATTTGCTTCTCTTGGGGGAACATATTATTTCCAGAGGAAAATGCACCAAAAACATGTTTGTTGTTTCATCCAAAGAGTAGTGCCAAAGAGGAGCTGTGGAAACCATTGCTGCTGTAAAGAAGTGGCTGTATTTTGAATCACAGAAACGTAAATTGGTTTGGACTGGAAGGGACCTTAAAGATCATTCATTTCCACCCTGCTCTGGGTAGGGACACCTTTCATTAGACCAGCTTGCTCAAAGCCCCATTCAACCTATCCTTGAACACTTTCAGGGATGGGGCATCCACAGCTTCTCTGGGAAACCTGTTCCAGGGCCTCAACACCCTCACAGTAAAGAATTTCTTCGTAATATCCAATCTAAACCTATCCTCTTTCAGTTTAAAGTCATTCCCCTTGTCCTATCACTACATGCCCTTGTGAAAAGTCTCTCTCCAGCCTTCTTGTAGGCCTCCTCTATGTACTAGATGGTGCTATGAGGTCTCACACACCCTAGGGCTGTCTTTTAGGGAGTAGGGGTGACTGCCGCTACTCCTGGCCCTGCCCACACCTCGACAGCCACTCTGGTGAAAGCTGCCGGCTCCTGGTGGTTCTGGTGCTCCCCTGGGGTTCCCCTGGCTCGACTGCAATCCTCCGCTGCCCTGTGAGATGTGCCTGCACTGGAGCTATCATCTCAGTGAATTGAAAAGAACCCAGAACTCAATACACAGTTACCACAGGAGTTTCTCTGAAATGCTGGCCCAGTGCAGGCAGCAAAACTTGGCTGGAGTTTCTCAAGCTGTATCCACATCACCTAAATGGTCAGTGTGGCACCCATAGGCAGAACTTAGGTGTCTAGGGGAAATGAGATGAGTATTCTAGGGGGCTATCTCTTAAAACCCCTGAAAATTAATAGTTTGTTGAATTATCGCAGCAGTATTTCCAAGGCATCCACGCACAGGCTTTCAAGCCTTAAGCAAGCCCTAATGTTAGCATTAAGTAGCTTGGTGCATAAAAGCTGGAACCCAACTTCACACCAAAAAGCATTCCCATAAGTCAAGGATAGGCAATGAGACAAATTCCATCCAACCTTTGGAGAAGTCTACTCTAAAGACACGTTCTCAGCTTACTCACCTGGAGTGCGCTGAACTCAACACAGGGCTCACTAGCTAGGGCAGTTGTCTCCTAAAACACTCAGGTGAAAAGGCAGTGTAGGAGGACAAGTGCCTATTTAAATGACTGAAAAGCATTAGAACTGGCATAAGTGATGCTCAGTACCACTTACAGTTCTTGTTTCCTCAAGTGCAGGGTGAGAGGTAAGAAGAAACACATAGGAAAGCAGCACTCCAAAATAGGAAAGTAAGATACAAGGTGGCAATGTGACCCCTGCAGTGAGAATCTTTCAAAAAAAAATACCAAAAGCTAGTCCCTAGTAAAAGGCTTAAAAACCGTTATTGTTACCACAACATAGCTGGAGTGAAATTGAGGATTAGCTATAGGTATTTCACTCTTCCGATTTAAGCTGCACTATTCTATTCCACAGTGCAGAATTCACTGAATGGCAATGTCACAATTTGCTACAACATCACAGGCAAAGTTTATAAATAATTTAGGAAAATATTCACTTGGCTGTGGAATATCACTTTTCCCCTGTTTGCAAGGCATGAGCAAGCTTTCTAAGCACACAGGACTTGAGCTGCTTTTCTCTGAGTAAATAATCCTCTCCCATCACACACATATAAGCACATTCCCTTGCAAATTAATGTTCTTACCTTATCTTTATTTTCAGAGTCGGAATCCTCAAGTTTGGTCCGAATGACAAAGGGAGTAGATAATCTCAGGAGAACTCGTTCAAATGTGGCACTGATTTTAGGAGAAACTATGTCAAAGCAGTCTTGGAATTTCAGGGTTTTATGAGTGTCACATCTGAGCTGCTTCCTAAGACCTTCTCCAAGCTGGAGAACCAACATGTTTGGATCAAACATCAGGTGAAAAGGGAAAGCTCTGCAGAAAGTGCTGATGCTAATCCTCAGGTCTAAGGGGGACTGGGAAGTTCCTGGTGGAAGTGCTTTTGTGATATTTGCATTTTCATGTTCTTTGATAAGGAAAGTCAGACAACTGCAGTTACCTGGGTTTGTCCCCTCTGAACACAACTTATCATTTGTGACCTGTTCTACTTCCACTTCCAAGTGGTAAATCTTCTTTGCTGCTGCTTTTATCATTCCTGTCATTGCAAATCCCACAATCTGATGTGGGTGAAAGTAATGAAGCATGAGATTGCCTTCAGGAAGTTCTTTGCATAGGAAAGAAGGGGATTCCAGGGTGGCCTGTCTTCCAAATGAAGTTCTAATATGCTCCAGCAAAGCATCAAAGCCATTGAAGAAGTCTTGAAGGGTCCCACCTACAGCTCGAAGAACTCTTTCGTTCTCATCAAAGCAGATATTGAAGAATTCCTCCCCAAACTTTTCTTGCATTTCCTCAAACTTCAGACCTATAGAACAAGAACACACTGATATCAATAACATAGTATTGTTACTGTATCACATTTTCCCTTTGTCCTCTATTTGCCCAGTATTTTTCCAAGTCAGTGAGAGTGGCTTTTTCACTGGACACCCAACACAGGTTTTCTGTGGTGGTTGAGAATAACCATAGAAGCCATTTTTGCCTCTCATTTTAAGTCCTCATGCTTTCAGCTTGCTATCTCAGTTATTTGTGGGCCTGTCTCCTTTTCTCTGCTGGAATCCAGGACACGTTACAACTTCCCTTACTTTTGCATGTCACATGCATGTGTGAATGCATCCAGCCACGGCTGCATCCCTTCCACTTCTGACCTTCCTCATTCACAAATGAGGATTCTACTTTTATAATCCCTCTGTTCACAGCCTCTGTGAGGGGTCCAGCTCTCCCCAGTTTGAAGAATAAGCCAGTAGAAGGGCTCAAAGTTAGGCATTTGGCTTTCCATAAGCAGTGTAAAAACCCTGCAGTCAGATGACACTTTAATAGCTGGTGGAGTGGTGTTGTGCATTTGGGGTTTTTTTTCAGACAAAATACTTTCATCATTATAGGCATTAGGCTCTGCCAGAAGATACAAAGGAATAATTACTTCTTTTTGGTTGCCTGCAAAGGAGAGTAAAGCTTTTCAATTTTAGGCTTCTACCTACACTCACCCATCTTAAAAAACCCTGCCCCTTAGAGCAATCTAAACTGCTAGATGAGACAACTCTGTGATATCTCACAATGTCACTTCAAGTTTCCATCACAGAAATTCAAAAGGTTTCGATTTACAGAGGTGATAAGACTGGCATTGTTGAAGGGATGAAAAAATATCAGTAATGGAAATGTGTCAGATCCTGTTCCAGTTTGTTATTTACCATTCTAAGGATAATTCTAGAAAACATTTTTGAGATGGTTATTAAACATTTTCCTCTGTTTTATTTCAAGGAAGGCATGCTCTGTTAAGTTTTGTCACTATATAATCCCTATACCATAGGAGGGTTACAAAATTAATCAGATATGTTCGTATTGTTTAAAGATGTAGTAGAATAAAAATAAATATAAATCAGCTGTAGGTGAACTACAAATATCCAGCAAGAATTTTCAAAGGAAATTAATATAGGAATTAACATAGTTCCTTCAATGTATTAAAATCCAATCACATCACATTTCAATCAACTAGTCAAACACCTTAATATTTATCCTAAATTCGAACAGAAATGAAGAGCAGTTATTTCTTCCCTGAGGGCACAACAGGCCCTTTATTTTTATCTGTATTCGGCATTCTTTATAGCACTGATAATATCCCAGCGGATTACTGAACTTTGCATTGTTTAGATTGCTTGGAGGCTTGGGAAGAACAGTGTGATTAGTGACTTTTATGCCCAAGAGGTATAACAGGACAGAAGAAGTCATGTTTTTGCAGACAATAACCTTTAATAATCTCAAGGCAGTGTCTGAACTGCCTTATGCACACAGGCGTAGTTATAATGATCAATATTCATAAGGGATGTGAGTGTTCCCCAGCTTTGCAATCTGCAATGATAGGGGTTTTTTGGCACTTTTATGATTAATAGCTGATTAAAATTCATAAAATTACATATATAAATATGACAACGTGAGAACATGACAAAGCATATTTTATAAGAGAAGTAATAGTAGTAATTTGGGAAAGCTCACTCAAATGCCATTACTCATAATCAAATTTGGTCACTAAACTAGGTTATTACAAAAATATTCCCAGGATCTTTTATGACCACAGATGGTCAGCTCTGCGGTTAAGCCAAAAGAAAGTACCTCTGGTACACAATGCCCCCTAATATCCTGACTCAGAAGACTGTGTGCCAATTCTGACTCATTACCACTACGTCTGTATAACATGGTGCTGTAATATGTTACACAAATATACACACTATAACCCAAAAATGATTAAATTCTAATCCATACCAATAATGTCATAACTGGATATCAATAGCAAGAGGCTAAGAAATCATCATATTCATACGTATACACAAACAGATATTCATACTTTTAAATCTCATTGTTCTGTAGAGTGAACTGTGAGCAGTTTTAGTCCGTGTGTAAAAGTGAGCAGTCTAGCCAGGGCACCCGAGGCTGTAAGATTGCACAGGCTCTGAAAACTTGGGAACAGGACAGTATCAGAAACCCCGGGCCTATTCAGACAAATGACCAAATACATCCCACAAAGCTGCCCAAAACAACAGTATAGGTGAACTGTCTTTAAAAGTGTATTATAAAATTACAGTAAAACAGTCAGTTGCCCTGGCGCCACTAACTGAAAACAGGGTTTGCAGAATTGATCACTCCTGTACTTCACTGCTACATATGCAAGCCTCGTCTCATTATCATTAATGGGAATCTCGGTATTTGGCCCAAGGTTTTGCTGATTGTTTTAGCTTGGTCTTGTCATCCACCCTGGATGTCCCAGCCTGTTCAATCTAGATGCAACATACTGACTCCAAGTAACATGAATTATACTATGAAATTCAGGTAAATTACCTGGCTCCAGGACATGCTACTACTTTTAAAAACATTTTAGCTTGGAATTGAGTTACACACAGTACCAGCAGAAAATTAGATTAGCTCTAATAGAAAAATGGGTATGACCAAACTCGACCAAACTGCTGGTCTGCCTTAGACAGGAATTTTCTCTCTAACAACAGATACTATGAGATACTGAGAAAGTCAAACAACGCTCTAAAACAAAAGTGCATAATGTACCTATCAAGGAAGTTTCTTCCTAAGCCTTACTAACAAGAGATCATTTTTTGCTTGAAGCATATTTTTCCATTAAACCAAAAATATCTATTTAATAAATTCCTATTATACAAACATACACATTTCTGTACAAGGCTATTTGCTTCAGTGATGTATTTGTGTGAAGTGGCACAAAATATTTCGTTTGTATTTTTACTGACTTATTCCTGCCTCTCCTATTGAAACAAATGATGAACAGATGCATATCTAGCATTAACACTGTAAATACTTCATTATAACGTTTTCATATAACCTTTTCATTATAACCTTCTACATATAAATGATCACAATCTTCTGAGTGTCTTCTGTGGGTTTTCTCCCTACACATATCACTATACATACCTGTTGTAGTTTAAGCCCAGCTGGCAACTAAGCACCATGCAGCCACTTGCTCACCTCCTTACCCCAGTGGAATGGGGAGAAGAATCAAAAGTAAAACTTGTAGGTTGAGATAAAAACAATTTAGTAATTGCAAAAAAAGGAAATAACAAAGAAAAACAAGTGATGCACAATACAGCTGCTCACCACCCACTGACCAATGCCAGACCTTGTTCTTGAACCCAGACTGGGCCCCCTTCCAGGTAACTCCACCAGTGTATATACTGGGCATGACATTCTGTGGTATGGAATACCCCTTTGGCCAGCTATGCTCCCTCCCAGCTTTGTTGTGCCCCTCCTCACTGGCAGAGCATGAGATACAAAAAAAGTCCTTGACTTAGGATAAATAGTACTTAGCAACAACCAAAACATCAGTGTGTTACCAACATTATTTTCATGCTGAATCCAAAACACAGCTCTGTACTAGCTACTGAGAAGAAATTAACCCTATCCCAGATGAAACCGGGACAATAACCAGATTGGGAGATAATTTTATTACATATAGAAAAACATGCTTATTAAAAATGAATAAATCCCAGAATTCAGTTTCTCTATAGTGCATACTTTATTACATTTGGAGACTTCCACAGCATAGTTACTACCTTTAAAAATTACATTCGGTATGATTTCCAATTTCAAAGCATTTGGTATTTCTTTCCTTTTCTTTTATTCTGATGAAAAGAAAAAATCAAAATAATCTACATAAACAGTCCAATCTTTTCAAACTCATCTCACATTAAATTGTTTCTCTGTTTGATTTTGCAGCGGAGTAATTCAAACTGAAAATGGCACTGAAAGTGTGAGTCAACTTCTGTTCAGCAAAAGCGACAATTTGCTATTCCTTTCTGAAAAGCAAGCATTTCCATTCTTTCTTTTTCACTGTGGACCTCTAAGTAAAATTTTCATTCAGCTACGCAGAAAAAAATAATATTTGAGATCTTGTATGGGTGCTCAGCACTTCCAAATGCAGAGGCCACTGCGCTCCCATATCCCCTCATGTACGACCCCAATATAGCTTTCTAATAAGCGTTGGCTTGCAAATGATCAGTAGGGAAAAGCCCTCCTTAGTTTCATCAAGACGCACCACTAAATGGTCGTGATACAGAAAAAAGCAAAAATCATCCTAACACTCTCTACTGTTACCCAGCTGAAGTCATTTATTTTTTTGAGCTTCTGCTATTTACACACCTTCTACTAATACACTGAATGAAATTCTAAACATTCGTCAGTCTCAGTTTGCTTTCCTCTTGGAAAGGAATGCACTATGTTCCTACTACTTAATCTACTTTGAGAGAATAAATCACATGTCTTAACTCTAATGTTTTTTTTCTTCATAGTTTGTTTTTGCTGCTTTTTCTTACAATCTCATTTTTATTGTAGCCCATATTGGAGAGAAACTAAATATGCACATTTGCATATGAAATTGAGTAAAAGAAACCATAGAATGAAAATATTGCTATGAGTCTCCTCTACAAAGAAACCATAGAATGAAAATATTGCTATGAGTCTCCACTACAAAACACTTTGGAATCTTTGACAAAAGTACTATACAAGGTCTATTACTATTCTTTGAAAACGTGTCTCAAAGACATTAAAAGATATCCTGTACTTGTGAGCCAGATCCAAAATTATCCAAGTCTTTAAGAACAGGTTCAAAGTACAAATTGAGTATCTCACTGAACTGGAGCAGAAATACATGACTTCATTCTGTAATAACATGCTAGTAAAAGGTCTCCACTTTCTTTTCAGCAATTTCTGTAAACTGTGAACCCGCTATCAAATGTCAAGGAATTAATACAATATTTCTAAGTATTTTGTACATTATCGAGTGGAGGAATTAGATAGGAATCTGTTCCCATAAAGAAAATCACAAATCATAGGCTCTTCAGAAACAGAGATAAATGGTGTGATAAAAACATCAAAGTAATCCATTAACTGGTAGAGTATGCAGAAGCAGTTACAAGCTATCCAGTTCTTCCTAAAAGTGAAGACAATGGCTGCAGAGCAGCCAGCATCTGATTCCTTTGGTATAGAAAAATACTTTTTTTTTCTGAGATACCCACTAAGAATCTGTAAATATCAAACCTTAAGGGGATGGAAAAATTCAATATGCAATTCCACACCTCATACGGTGAATGAAAGAAGAATTTTCCACCTTCAGTTACAGCAAATATCTCTTAAATGTTTTTGGATTATCAAATTTTTGGCAGGAATAAGATCTTTTACTTAAACAGCCTTTTGGATAGAAAGACAGGTAGCAGTTCAGAATTCCAAAGAATAATGTCACATGATAGGGAAAGCAACATTTAGGCTCTCGATAAAAAAGGTTTTCATGTGTACAGACTAATGCTGAAGGTACATTAGATGAATCACTTGGCTTTTAAGTGAGCCTAGTACCAGTATGTAATTACTGTATAAAAGGCTTTGATCTTAGTTCATTATGATTGTGAATTTATCCCATCCTGGAAATCCAGATGGTATTTTTATATCACCTTTTTAGTGGTTTTTATATAAATACAATAGCAACATTTTATGCCTTTACATGTGGTCGTGACACTACTGTAAAATTTGTACTACACTTCTCTTACAGTGACATATAGGGCCAGAATATCTTTCAAGATTTCACAGAACATAAATGAGAATTACTGTTAAAAATAATTCCTCACACTTTTTCACCTATAATACTTGTTTTATCCACTTTTAATGAGGTGTTTTCTTTCCCTGTCCTTTGACCAATCATAGAAATATCATTGTAATTGCCGCCTCTTGGGGAGGACCTGATCACCTGTATAAAAGATTCTGCTCCAAACTGTTGACATAGAAAGCTCAGATGAGATATTAAGAACACGCAATGGAGAGGTTTTTTAGCCCCGTACAGTGCTTTCAGCAGCAGCTGATTCTGCAAGCAAAACCAAGCTATATGAAGCTAGACTATCATCATTTTATGTCACCCACAACATCTTGGAAAGCTCACTTCTTATATCTTCAGAGTACCAAGTACCATTAGAAAATGAAACCTGCAATCACTAGGTTTACAATTCCTAAAAATTAGGCAGATCCAGTTTGTTTCATGCTAACTTGAGAGATCAAATAGCACTAAGATTGGAGTTTTTTCTTTCTTTTGTTTTTTTTCATTAAAATTTAAGCATATATGTCTTTGAATTGACACAGGGAGCAGAACTTCACTTCCTAGAATGAATAAAATTGTAATTAAATCTAAAAAGTCTTTCCATGAAATTCAGAATTATGTCTCATAATTCCTCACATACATAAAGGGCTCAACTCAGCTGACTAAACAACAAAAGCTAATGCTCCTTCAGTCTTCATAAGGCATGCAAGATATATACAAAAGAACTAACAGTTAGTTTTATCTGCCAAGGGATGGGACTTAAGGAAGACCTACACATTTTTGAAGGTTTGACAGAGGCCACAAGATACCTCACAGCAACTCAAATAATGACAAACACCTACATTTAGTCAATGAATCATGGCCAGAATGTCTTTATAAATAGGCTTCTACAAGATGCTATTGTACATCATAACTTCAAACTGCTCATTATCTACTGGTAGTTCATCTGCTTTCTAACAATAAATAGCTCTGATTTGAGAAGAGTGGGATGTCTAAGGCCATTTGGTATAAACATTTGTCCTTTTCTAATTTAGATCTACTCATCTCGGCTTTGAAATCACATGAATTATGTGATTCTTGTTTAGATTACTTTTGTATTGCCAGTGCACTGTAACATCTGCTAAATAACAGGAGCCCTGTGTGTATAGCTTAGACGCCCCAGGATAAAGTATTATTAAATTCCATTAGTATTGCCAGTCCTCTGGGCCATGTAACATTTCCTCTTACGTTGTTTGTAAACCAACAACTTTAATTATAAATCAGGCTGTGTATCCTAATTTATCCTAATGACTATCTGCAGTTCTTAGCACAAAGTGACAGTAATTTATATACTTTCAATATGTAAGCATTTACAGTTCTCAGACACCTCTTGATCAGTTAGTGTGCCTTGTCCACCTTCTCCAAATACATCTGGTCTAATCTCATGGCATGCCAAGATGATCTGTCCTGACACCTCCTTTCCAATTATTTCCTACCTCTTCAAATGTAGTATTTCTCAGCAGTGATGTGCTGTTATTATTTAACAGTTACCAGAATGATCCCAAATTTATTCCTCTATAAAAACACAATATCAAGAATCACAAAATATCCTGAGTTGAAAGGGACCCATCAGGATCAGAGTCCAACTCCTGGCCCTGCACAGGGGCCTCTTAACATGTAGCTGACAATATTGTCCAAGTTCTTTTTGAGCTCTGGCATGTTTGGTGCTGTGACCAGTTCCCTGGGGAGCCTGTTCAGTGCCCAACCATGCTCTAGGTGAAAAACCTTCCCCTAATATCCAGCCTAAACCTCCCCTGACAAAGCTTCATGCCATTTCCTTGAACAAGAGATGAGATTTTCTGTTTCATAGAGGAAACACAAATCTTCAACTTTGACAAATGTACAGAGAACAAATGACTTTTATAGAATTATGCCCTTTGCATTAAATGTAGGAACAGCCCTGCAAGATATATTTAGGCATGAAGTGATTTGCCCTATTTAAAGCAGCCTGCAGCACATATTTTCTTTGGTAGTGACAAGCAAATGTCACCCAGAGAAAGAATTCTCTATAACCCTACACTAACAATGGATTTCACCTCCTCCTCAGTGGCTTGGGGAGGCTGAATCCAGAAACATGATTTATTTCCCTGATGGGACAGGGCTGTGGGCTGGGATTCCACATAACTTATCACCAGGGGATTAGGGAATCCTTGCTGCTGTGCCATATCATCCTCCAAACAGAAGATGCCTAGAAAGATACTCGCTTAGAAATGAGAGACAAGCAAAGTTCTCACACCACTCTCAGAAGCAAAAACAAGAGAAGGAGCATTATTAACCCATTAGTTAAGAATGCCTAAAAGGAAAAATTCTTGCAATATACTTGAGACCACATGCAGAGCTAACTTAGCAGCCATTGACATATGCCATGCATTTTTTAAGGAAAATGAGGTAATTGTAGTAAAATTTAGGAGCCAAAATTTTATAAGAGATGAAAAAGAAATCTGTTGTATAAATTAGTTCTTTGAATTAAAAAAATAGAAGAGAATGTTTTTTTTGTATCTTAAGCAAGGGAAAGTCAGGTAAGATTATTCCTCCAGGCCTCACTGCTGAAAAAGCTATCTGATAGAAGTGCATTTGTAATTGTGGGATGTGTGATCAAGGTGTTGCAAGTGTTATTTATACAGTATATCTAGCATGGTACTGCAGTACATGCAATTTAGATATAGCAGTCTAATACACCAATGGACTTTCAAAGACAACATTTCTTCCATGTCATTAAAGATTGGGTATGAACAGCTACTTCTCCTTTGCAAATTCTGCACAACAGCTCTTTTTATAAGTATTTATGAATTTAGGTTACTTTTCATTAGTTTTACTATCAAAGTTATGACAGATTAGAGTGCCTCAGAAAGAGGAAAAGAGGCTGCAAAGGAAATACAGATGCTGTTTAAAAGAAGATAGGTAACTGCTGTAATGGAACTCTTCCTTTTTTTTTTTCTGTGAAGGATTGAAGAGTAAAAAATAGTTCATGTTCATAAAGGCTACATTAATTGCGTGCAGTGTCTGAAAAGAGTGTTTGGAGGAGGTGAAGTGAAGACTGTACAATTTTTATCTGGCTTGGGCATTTGAGATGTGAGAAATATCATGTGATACATCAGAAGTACAGAGTGGGGTTCAAAAATGGAAACTGAGCATTTCTCTACTGCTTTGTAAAGCTCAGTAGCACAGACCTTCTTGGAATATCTGCCAAAAACATAAACAGGAGACAGGTCATGAAGGCTTCATGTCCTGAAATAAATTCCTTACAGTAGTAATTACAGACCAAGAAAAAAAGTTTTCATCCTTATATTCCTGTTGCCAAAGATTTAATTTGCTAGTACATGAAATTCTTCTGCTTTATTCTGATCACAATTAAGTAAAAATGCACACTCAAATCTTACTTGAAATCATTTTAAATTATGAGGACAAAAGCAGCCCCAAATGAGATTTGCTGTCATTGCTCAAAATGCTGAATGTACAAATGGTATGAACATGTCTTTACTTCAAGAAGGTTAAAATCTGAATAGCACTGACATATAGTTTAAAGGATTAAAAAAATCCTGTTATCTCCATTATACAGATGGGAAATTGAGGCATAGAAAGAATAAAAACTTGCCCAAGGTCAAATAAGAAGTTTCTTCAGATACAATTTTTCTCTCTAAGATACCTCAGTATAAATTTATAGTCACCTAATAAAGAAACGTGGTAGTCATCCACATAACATACTTCATCATAGGAATCCTTTTCTTATCATTATTTCTAAAATAAGTTCAAACTAACACCATCAATCTCCTCTGAACACAGTTTGGCTAGCCAGCTAAAAGCATTATTTGTGTCAACAGGATAAAATATAACAGCGCACATTGTTTGAAATACTTTATTTTCCAACTAGAAACTTTCTAAAGGCTCCCTTTAAAAGCTAAGAGTTCTTTTCTCTGTTTACCAACTTCCAATATACTGTCAAGTGATTTTCCCGTGGATGATAGCACCAGAGCAGTGATCGTCAGTACTTGGCACAAGTGAGGCCACACTTCAAATCTTGCGTTCAGTTTGGGGCCCCCCACTACAACAAAAACATTGCGGTGCTGGAGCGTGTCCAGAGAAGGGCAATGAAGCTGAGGAAGGGTCTGGAGCACAAGTCTTATGAGAAGTGGCTGAGGGAGTTGGGGTTGTTTAGCCTGCAGAAAAGGAGGCTCAGGAGTGACCTTATCGCTTCCTACAACTTACCTGAAAGGAGGTTGTAGCCAACTGGCGGTCGGTCTCCTCTCCCAGGTTACAAGTGACAGGACAAGAGGAAATGGCCTCAAGTTGCACCAGGGAAGGTTTAGATCGGATATTAGGGAAAATTTATTCATGGAAAGGGTTATCAAGCAATGGAGCAGGCTGCCTAGAGAAGTGGTTGAATCACCATATCTGGAAGTACTTAAAAGACATGTAGATGTGGCACTCAGGGACATGGTTTAGTGGTGGCCTTGGCAGTGCTGGGTTAACAGTTGCATTTGATGATCTTAAAGATCATTTTCAACCTAAAGGATTCTATGATTCTATGTTTCTGAAGGACACTCTAAAACTGTGCATGCACCAACTAAAGAGAGTAGAGTCCCTCATGAAGCTGTCCGGACTGTTTTTGAAAGGATAAAAAGTTAAATTAAATATTCCAGCTTCTGAAGCTGTCATCATAAAGGAAGGCTGTGTGACTGATCTGGTGTCAGACATGGTTCACAGCATGTGAACATGATGGACTTGGCTCCCTTTAGTTACAGTGGATTAAAGCAAGAAGAGTTCTATTGATGTCTTGGAGCAGGAGCAACTTAGCAAGGAGACAAGGACAATCCTTCCACTGCAGGAAGATGGTGACACATTTTAGTCATGACTTGACAAGAGGAAAATTGCAGTATTCATACATGATAAATTACATGCACCGAGCTGAGTGTACAGCTTGCAGTCAGTACTTTCCTGTAAGCAGTGCAAGCACCAGGACCACTGTGAAGCATCTGCTCACAGTCTTCCAAGCTGACTAATGATCTCAGCACTTGCAGTCTTCTGATGAATAAGGAATGCCAAATGACTGTTTCAGAGGTGGTTAGAAGGTCAGGAGAGGTGAATCATGTTGGCATTATCTAAGGTCAGAGAGCAGAAGAGCAGAAGTTGCTTCCAAGCATCTTTATGGAAACTTTCTTCCAGCCCTAGACAGGAAACTAAGAGCCCGATTTGGTTCAACAGTTTTTCTAGCCTTCACAGTCAGATTCATGCTTGTCTCCTGCCTCAGCAATGCCAATTGCTCTAGGTACACATTGCAGTGGTTACATCCCTCTTTCATAGAGGCAGCTCTCACCAATCCTTATTCAACCAGACAAATAACTGCATATGTGAGAATTAATTACACAGCCACCGTTAATTATTTACCTGTTGTGATAGGAGCTACAATTAAAATAAAAAAGCTGGGTTTACTGCTCATTCCCTTATGTTCCTGTCCTAGATAGGAAGTATTGCTTTTACATTTTCTCAGTGTTTTGCTCACATTTAATTTTTTTTTGTAAAAACTAAAATTCATTCTTCAAGAGGTGAAGTTTTCCAAGAATAAGTGTCTTCAAACTAATTTTCAACAAAGTCAAATTTAATAATTCCCAAGTCAGTAATGCTTAGAAGTTATCCCTACACTTTGATCCCAAAAATCTGATCTGGCCCTAACACACATGCACTGTGAGGATACCACTGAAGAAACAGGTTGCATGTAACTCAGTCATGCTAAGGTACTACGACTAATATATTGATTTTAAAGCACTATAAAGGTGAAAAACTATCATAGATGTTTCTTAGAACACATATTTTGTGTCATAATGAAATAAGTACTGAATGTCTAGTTTGGTTTCTTATAATATTAATATGCACTTGATAACATGAAAACTCTCTGCTTTGCATGAGTCCTGCCTTATCACTCATAGCATTTGTTTTGGAGAATTAGCATTCCATTATTTTAAAATAAAAAGCGTAATTAACCCTGGACACATTTACAATTTAATTTGTTCTAAATTCCCTCCATGACCAAACATGCAAAATACCAAGTACCATCTCTTCCAAGCAGCAGTTACAGGCACACAGAACATCCCTGACAGCACCTAGCATTTTGAAGAATAAGGCACCCGATTCAAAAAGAAAGAATTTTGAATGCCAGTGAAACACAGTCATCTCTCAGCTAGAACATTTGCTGTTTCACAGAGCGTACCAAGTCTGTTTAACAGTTTGTGACAGAATAGACAGATATGCAATGCACATACCTCCAAAAGTATTTTAAGTCAGCAGGACACAATGGCCCAGACCAGAATGTGAGCAAAGTATCACTTCACCATATTCTCTGACATGGAAATTAAATCATATCTTAAATTATCATACATGGCCAGATTTCAGTGTTGTGCTTCTTGCTGACGAAAATCTCTCTAAGATTCCAGAATGTTTTATATCTCAGGTACATCCTGCTCTGTATTTCTCAGGCCCTCTCTCCAGCAGGCCCACAGATGATAAAAGTATCTGTTTTTCTGCAGAACCCCTATAAAAACACTTAAGATAATTCCAAGGCCTGCCCAGAAGTAAGTCTATTTGCACTGAAAGCCTTTGAAACTTCTCTAATCACTAGGTATTGCACAATACACCTTCACTGGCTCCACTGAAAATCAGCCTGGATTGTCTCAAAGGCTCAAAATGTATGTGGAAAAGGAAAAAAATGTAGTAACAGTGCACTGGTATGTAGCTGCCCACATCCTCAATTTCCTTTGTCGGACCAAAAATTTCTTGTTTCATTGTTGCCATTACGACAGTCGGTAAACTTTCCTTTCAATGAAAGGAAACAAATTCCCTTGAAAAAATACATACCAAGTACATTAGCTGTACACTGGAGAATTCCTGAGACATCCTCAGCTTCTTCATTGCCAGAGCAGTCTGTATAGGAGCATCTGTTTGATATATTGTGAAAATTCTTCTCTGCATCCCTGTAACTACAGGGAAAAAAAAAAAGGTTATGAAGTTATAGCATCTCCTTATACAAATGCAAAGTCAACAAATGTCTTTCAGAAGTGGTGACAAAGGATTTAAACCTCTCAAACTCTCAATGAGGGACACTTAAGATTCAGCTGGACAGAGGGCTGGGCTATCTTGTCTAGACCATGCTTTTACCAAGAAAGTTGGACTGGATGATCTTTAAGGTCCCTTTCCAATCTGGTATTCTATTATTCTATGATTGAAGAAGATTGCCTATTCTCTTTTTATAAGAAACATTACAGTTCATTAAACAGTGACCTTCTGATGGGATTGTATAGAAGCAGGACCAAAGAGCTGTTTACCATTAATGTCCAGAGTATGTATTGCTACTTCAAAGCACCTCTAAGAATTTGAGAGAAAAAAATAAGATTAAAAAGCTTATCATGCAAAGCTGTGACTTGGGAGGCACAGAGCAAAATGTTACCATGCACCTTTCACTACCTCACGTTAACACTTACCCAATAACTTGATGCTCAAAATACTGCAGTGTCTTTTGAAGAGTTTGCTGAATAGTCTGAGGCTAGGGAAGAATAATTTAAAGTATTGTGAGATTAGGGAAGTAAAGCACAGTTCAACTAACAGATCTTTTAAGCACTATTTTTCTCCAGTTTTACTCCTCTTCATCTTCTACCTGCCATACACCCAACACAACAATGGATGTGAAATATTATTATTCATTCCTTGTATGTTACTTCATTTGAACAGGAATGAATTTTACAATGTGACATAATTAATACTGCTTATGACTAGTTGCACATAACAAAGGAACCACTTCACTATCAGCTCTCAAAAACTATCACCAACCAATTATCTCACTAATTGAAAATAATTTGAAATAGTCTGCAAGAAAATGTTATTATTTTGTGGTGAAAGTATCACCAGGAAAAGACATCGAGTTTTTAAACTCTATATGCTCCCTGGGGCATTTCGTAATAAAGAATATTAAAAGATGCAATTTATTTTGGCTTACTTTCCTGACAAGCTATGACTGTTCAGTCATCTTTCAAATTATCAGGAAAGTCAAGTTCATCGAAAGAAAATCATGACATGCTTCAAGCATTTCTATGCTATTTCATTTTAACAGATGTTTACCAAACTCTATATGAGCATTAATGCTTTTATTTGCATTATTAGTACTATTACAGTGATCCCCAAAATACTTATTTGCATATATATGTTTATTTTCCAAATTACCACTGTTGCCAACAGTATTATTATTTTGAATGAATTCATGAGAGACCAGAGAGGTGGTGGGTGACCCATCCCTGGAAACATTCAAGGTCAAATTGGATGCAGCTCTGAGCAACCTGATCTATCTGAAGATGTCCCTGCTCATTCCAGGGAGGCTGGACTAGACGACCTTCAAAGGTCCCTTCCAACCCAAGCAATTCTATGATTCTGTGAACAAAAATAAGCTCAAAATAGATGCAAACCTTGAAAGAGGTTTTTCTTGTCAACTCTGTTTCAGATAATTACTTTACTTCTCTGTGGGAGCTCAGTTACCTGTGTCAAAAGGCTTTGAACATTACATGTTCTCTTGTAAAACACAAATGGAAGCACCATAGGAATGAAACCACCACACATCAAAAAAATCCTCCCAGAGCTCTATGTAGTGTACTCAGAGCCAGTATGAAAACTGATCCGAGGAGTCACAAATCTTTTTTTCTCTCTGACTTAAATTATTACAGCATGTTGCTGTGCACGGTTAAAAAGCCACTATTCTCACCTTCTCAGTTTGCCATATTTCATCACTGGTGAATGTCATTTTGCTGTAGATGTAATTCTGTAACCAGGGCCATGGCTAAACAAAACAGCGAGAAGAGAATGCAACAGCTGCTTACAGCTGCTTACAAGGGCAGTTTGGTGTATTACTTCTTCCATTACTGACAATGCATTGCCCACGAGTGAAAGAATGAGCAGGAAAACATTTCCACATTTTTTCTGTATCCAATAGCAAGATTGGATGGAGGCAAAATAGCTAAACCTTCTCCCGGAAGCATGACACACATCACCTCTCCAAGAAGCGTAGTTCTGCCACTCAGGGAAGTAAAAGACAGGTTTTAACCACACACCTCCTCCACTGCAATGTAAGTCTGTGCCATTCAGATACCTAGTGACACTTACTTGCTGGAGAGGTTTTAAAGCTTCACAGCTACTTAAAATGAAAGATTTAGTGTAAATGTAAACCAGTGACTGATAACTAAACAATTAAATGTCAACAATTCCTTTTGATTAGAATGATTTACTAATATTTGGTATGCATTACAAAAGTAATAGTCACATCAGTTCGTGTTTCTAAGGGCAAATCAAAGACAAATTATTGCTGTTACTAACTGTAAATTAATCCAAGGATTGTCATATCAGATCACATCCAAACTCCCTATGGAATGACAATATATAAGGTCGAAGGGAACACAGAAGTTACCCAGACTGACCTCTTGCATGGCAGAGACCACAGGACTTCCCAAAACTATTTCTGAATTCAGACATCAGGCCATGGCTAACCCTAATGTGTCAGAATAAACTGTAAAACAAAACTGAATCAATGATTCATATAGGTTTGAAGAAACCTCTGTAGGTCTTCTAGTCCAACCTCCTGCTCAAAGTAATTTAAGTTACATTTGGTTGCTCAGGTCACTCTCCAGACAAGTTTTGAGTGTCTCCAAGGATAGCAATCCCACAACCTCTCTGGGAAACCTGTGCCAGTGTCTGAACACCCTCATGACATTTCATATTTTTTTTCTTAATTCTAATTTGAATTAAGAAGCTTATCTTCCAGCTTTGCTGCCTTTCATCCTTCTTCCAGTATGCATCCATGTGGAAAACCGGAACAGTCAACTGTAGACTGCAACAAGATACACCCAAAGCTGTCTCTTCTGAAAAGCTAGACGCAGCTTCCCTAGCCTCTCCTCAGATGTCCCACACTCCATCCCTGACATCCTGGTAGTCTTCTGCTGGCCTCAGTAGCAATTCCTGAAGGGTATGCAGAGTTAACTGGTTGCTAGTTCGAGTTTGTGACTCTAATGGCCACCTTTGGAGCCCTAAGGTCCAATCAGTATTCCAAGTACCTCATCATCCACTTAAGCAGTCTGTATGTCACCAGGTTGGCTCTAATGACAGTACAGGAGAACATGACAAAGAGTTTCCTACAGTCAAGGTAGGCAATATCCCTTCATCATTGAGCCAGTCATGTCATTACAGAATTCCATCAGGTTGGTCAGATACAATTCATCCTTGGTAAAGGGCATAAATTTGGCTGTTCCCAATCACCATCTTATTGCCCTTTTTTGTGCTAAGAAAAGACTTCCAAAAGGACTTCCTCCATAACCTCCCCATGCATTGAGGCTGATTGGTCTGTAGTTCCCTGGATCTTCCTTGTCCTTCTTGATGCTGGGTGCGACATTTGCCTTTTTCTAGTCATCAAGTCCCTCCTGTGATTGGAATGAGGGAGACTTGGAGTCTTTACTATTTACATCCCTGCAGGCTCAGGTAATGTCTCAATATCCCGTGAGGGCACCATCCTGTGACTGCTTCCAACTTCTGCTGATATCTTTTTCTGCATTTGAACAAATTAACTGTTCTGGTGCTTTGAGGAGAGTGTCAAGGGGACCATGAAGCTCAACCAGCTTCTTCTACCTATTTACCCTACAGGCTAGTTTCCCATTGGAGCCTGCCAAAAGCATCTATGAAGAAGCCAAAATCTGCTCTCCTGAAGTATGAGTCCACTTATTTGTCTTTCCCACCCCTCTCAGTGTTTTGAACTCCAGTATCTCATAATCACTTTCGCCAGGGGATGCTTCAGCCTTTAGACCTTCAACCAGTTCTTCCTCATTTGTGAGTAATAGTTCCAGCAGAGTATTCCTACCTTGTCAGCTCATTGATCACCTGCACTAAGAAATTGTCTTCAGCACACTCCAAAAATCTCCTGCATTGCTTGTGCTCAAACCTATTGCTCTTCTAGTGGATTTTGAATGGGCTCAAGTCCCCCATAAATAACAGGGCTTGCCATTTCACAGCTTCATCTAGCTGTCTAAAGGCTTCCTCTGCTTTCACTTCTTGACCAGACAGTGTGCAGCAGACCTGCTCATTCTGCTCCTGACTCTCATGCTCTGGGCCTCCTTGCTCTGTTCAAAGGGAAGTGCCCACTCGCTGCTGCCACCCCGTTGCACAGAGTGCAGGTCCTGCTCCTCAGCTTCCCAGCCCGGCCTTCCTGAAGAGCCTGTGTCTATCTCCTGCAGAACTCTCATCCTGAGAGCCCTTACACACAAGGATGTGTGAAATCCCACAGGAGGTCCAAGCTCAGTGGCAGCACGGGGATGTCTAATGTCACCTGCTGCCTGTGCTTGGGCACAGGCACTTGAGATGGGCTCCCAGTCATACTGCTTTCACAAGGTGAGCACAAGAGCCTCTTCCATCTTTTTGCTCACTCTTCAGAGAATGAACACCCTTCCACAACAAACATAACTTAAAACCCCCCTCACAAGGTTGTGCAGCTAGTGAGAAGAGACCTCACCTCACTTTGTCTGATGAATCCATTCTTGCTCAGTAGTCCTTGCTCCTCAGAGCATGTCCTATGTCCATGGAGATGAAAGCCCTGCCCTGCCAGCTATACCGCCAACAGAGCTACAGACTGCCTCACTAGATGTGCCTGCTACAACCAGAGCCTTTCCCCCCTCACTAGCCAGATCAAGGAGACACCAACTGGGCACCCACACCCTTTGCCCTTGCACTCAAAGCCATGTAGTCACTCCTGATACTCTCCAGGTCTCCCCTGGCTCTACCATTGGTGCCCACAGGGATGAGCAGCAGGGCTCATAATCCAGGAGACAAACAAGCTTTGGGAGCCTCTTTGCAACATGTATGTGTGAGCTCTACGCAAGCAGCAAACCTGAGACAGCAAGGCAGGCTAGCAGATGAATGCTTCTGTCTCCTCAGGAGAGAGCTTCTGATACCTACCACCCTCCTTTTCTTGAAGGCTCAAAGAGTTGAGGCTCTGCTCATCTGCCTCGTCCCAACTGAGGGGGACATCTCTTTCACCTTTTCCTAGGGCATTTTACCTTCTCTGTAACTGCTGAAATCACAGGTGGAAAAGGGGCCCTAGTTGTGTTGTCAGAAGAAACAAATCTCCAAACTCCTCCACCTTAGGAATTTCCACCTTCTACTCTCAAAGGTTATCTCTGTTTTTCTCTCCTTCCTTTCAACACAGAGCTCAGTTTCTTGGCTCTGCAGGGTGTCTGGAAAGACCTGTCCATCCTCCCTAATGTGTACAGCCTGCTCACTATCTACTACAGATCTTCTACCTGGCACCTCAGTGCTATGACCAGAGCGCGTGGCTGTTGACATCACCAGGCAACAATCCTGACGGTGGCAGCCCTGCCATGAGGACCACTGTCACTCCACTAGCTGCCACAGTTTGCAAGATGCACTCCTAAAAAAATCTGCCCTTCTTTCTAGATCTCACCTTGCTTTCCAGTAGTGCAAAACCAGTTCAAGTCCTGAAGACAGAGGAGTAATAACTCCTCAAAACCACTTCTGTGACTAACTGGAGAAAATATTTATGAGGATGAACTTAAAATATTTCTAAATTTTTATTTTTTTAAACTCAGACAACTTCCTCTGAAAACGGATTTTAGTTTAAACATTGTGTACATTTTTTTTTCTTTCTCTTAGTTCAATTTTCCCTTCTTGCAGCTTCATTGCCTCAGTTTTGCAGACCAAGGAAAAGAACTTCCACTTTAATTGCGTCCCTTGTTATAAATTTCTTTCCTAAGGCAATCAAACATAAGCTTTCCAATCTTCTCGGAGGACAGAGACTTTAGCCTATTCCCTAGCCATTTTCTATTGTCTGCGAAATGTCTTTCATTTGATTGCAACACCTTTGGAAAAAAATGGTAGGGCTCATCTTCCCAACTGTAGGCACCCAAAGTGATTCATTTCATCCTGCAGCTGGCATCTAATATATGCCTGAGGACTCAGTCTTTATAAATACCCATTTCTTTCTTTTGTCTAGAAAAGACATTGAGTGATTACTTTAGACTTCGACATCTTTTAATGTTTAAGTGAGGACAGACAAACCCCACCCTGAGGTGACAGAACTGCACACAGTATCCCAGATGACTCAGTCTGAATTTACATAAATACAGTTTCAAATTCTCCATCCCATTCCCTCTGCATCCTAAGAATACCTAGACATGATCAGGGAAGAATGGAGCAGGGAGGTCCAGAACCAAGAGAGCAGCCAGGTGCACAGACAGTTCCTCCTTAACCCTAACAAATTTTCAAAGATTTTTCCTTGTAAAAGCTAAATGGCTCCTAGCTGAGCATCAGAAGAGCTTCAGCAATCATGCTGTTAAGAACTTGAGTGCTTAAAATTTGAAACATGGAAGATGAAGCACTGAAGAGCATAACAGGCTCAGTTAGAAATCACTTTGTTTCTATCAGAATTTCTTCAAGTCAGGTCAGGAGGCTCCTCCAGATTATTGTGCCCTGGGGAGTTGCAAAGTCCTTCCTAGAGGAATCTGCACCTCTGCATACAGGAGAGGCAGGATACCATGGATCCCAGCCAAATCAGTGCTTTGAAGCTGAAAGTTTTAAATGCTTCAAATTTGAAGTGTTCAATCACAAACTCAGCAGATACGTAAGACTTCCATTGCCAGTTCCACTGCTGGTTATCATTCATTAATGAAAAACTTTTTTATTTTTCATGTTTCAAAAACAATTTTAGTCAAGTCTTTGTGCATAGGTGATTACAGATTTCTAAGCACACATGAGCAGGTGTGCATCTGGCCCATCCAAAAGAAGATAAATGGCAAACCAGTCATTTTTAGAATGGGGGGTTTTTAATATTTATCCCATGATCATGTAAGCAGTGAAAAACTGTTCTCTCCCTTCCTTCTGGTCACCAAAATATTGAATTAAAGTTGTTTTAAACAAAGAATCAAGGCTCCAGCAGAAAACAAGCACCTATCAACATTCCCAAGTGCCAGGAGTGGAGAGATAAGCATTGAAATTGATGCAGCTAGAGAAAAGCAGAACACAGAAAGAAAAGGAAGGCTCCTTTGGCATCCAATAATTTTCTGATGATGCAGAAAGAAGGGAGACCTCCTAGCCGGTCCTGCACAGCCAGGATCCCTCTCTTTCCCACTCCCAATAGCTTAAGAATGGAATCAAAGGGAACAGACAGAAATCAGAAGTGGAAAGCAGAGTCTCAACATAAGCAATCATCTCAAAATTTTAAAAATAAATAATCTTTGGGGATTTAATTTTAGTCTTATTGATAATATAATCAGGAAAAAATATAGTTTTGCTTTCTGGCTTCTGAACACCTAGGGTGCACTCATTTTTTCTGTCCGACTATATGAGCCAAAAATGTACTTTTTCTTCATGAACACCAGCTTCCCAATTCCACATTTGTACTTTAGATAAAATCACCAACTCCTTGCAGACCTCCATGACTAGCACCAGATTTGGTATCAAGACAGGATGATGCAGAATCCCCAGGAGGGGACTCTTTGTGTATGCAGGACAGGATGACTGATAGCTGGAGGCAAAACAAGCTGCCCTGCAACAGGTCACAATGATCCAGATGGGACCAGGTGAGGATGAAGTGCCTGAGCTCAGTACCATTGGCAGATTAACCTGAGACCGTTCTGCTCCTCAGTTCATGCAAACAGGGGTACTCTTCACAGAGAAATATTTGTGCACATTAGAGAAAATGCCCTTAATTTAATAAATAACATTGAGACTAATAATTTTACCCAATACCATTTCATAGCAACAACAATGCAAACACTGTGAAGAAATAAAGCAGAGCTAAGTAATAATTAGAAATTATAACTTCTGCATCCCCAGCTGCCTTTCAACTAGAAGAATCACAGACATTACAGATGGAAATTGCCTATTAGATCATCTAGTCTAACTCCTTGACAGTGAAGGATAAATATCTCAGGGTGCTATCCCTTATAACACCGTCTGGGATCACTTTGTTCATCTTTGAATTTCCGCCATGTCTGAAATGGATAGGAGATCTGTTCTCTGCAGCAGAGAGAATGTGTTCAGTAGGTAAGAATATAACAGATGATCTACTGCTAATACTACCTGTTCATCTTTTAATGCAGCTAACATCTACTACACAGCAGTGTACACTGTAAAATAACCAGTGCTACTCCAGCATATTGATAGGAAAAGGCTTTACATGTCAGTCCTTCTCAAGGAATTTCTTCTGATGAAACACGGAAAGAACCAATTTCCTCAGTATAACTGGACCTAATTTCATATGCAGATCTGCAAAGGTATTTATCCCTTTGAAACCTATGGATAATCCACAGAATTTCTGGCTTCATTTTAAAACTCAGTCTGAGAATTAGCAAACAGACACATCTAGAAAGAATCTGGATATGAGATGGAACAATTTCTTTTACTCAAAGCACTTTATAGCAGCCTTTAACATTAGCGCAAGAGGTAGAAGGAAAGAGAGGGCTTTCCTCTGTGTTAACATCACACGTTTTACCAGAGTACACCCAACCACTGTGAGGCGGTAACTGGCTCTGCTCACACAATTTCAAATGAAGGACATTCACCCGCATTTTGATGTAGCCGTGAGGGCACAATGCTTTTTGAGACGCATATATTAATGATCATGACATTCTCATCTACTTTATGTCTTTCTCTATCTGCACCTGGCCACTTTGGCCAGGGGACAAGCAGAGGAGTTCAAAGCAATTTAAATCAATTTTGTGGAATTAACACTGGTGCTGCCACACTCTGGTTTGTCAGCCAGCGGGTCAGTTCTGTCTGTGGGCCAGCCTGTTCCCCCGCAGGGATATGCTTACAGCTTCCAGGCGGCAAAGATGCAATGTATGAATGTTACTGAGACACGTTTTTTTTCCCGAGCACTGTAGGGAAGTTAAGATTTCAGCCTGGAACTGCACAAACATTAAGAACCCCAATATTGCTATGATCAGTCTAAGCACTAGATGTCAAATATTCAAATTCACCCTCAACAAAATGACCTCTAGGTCAATACTGCAATACTTCAGTGGTGCAGGCCTTCTGATGCAGCTAGTTTTTTTTAATATTGTATTTGCCAAGGCTCAATTTTCCTTGCATGAGATGTTAGAGTACTGAACAAGAGAAACAAATAAAACCCACTATGATGTTCATATTGATTAAAGTTTTCCGGAATGTTCCCTTTTAAGACACCACAATTCTATTCCACGCTATGAAATAACAGATTGACTGGCTATTGGCTGCTCACGTGACCTTGTGTATAAACGAATTTACTCTCTGTTAAGCTGAAAGATACTCAGCAAAAGTCTGATTTTATTATGCTTTAAAAAAAAAAAATCATCCTGTTTGCCTGCTGGAATTGAAAGTTTCTCACGGGATGTGCCTTTCTTAACCACTTTCATGCTTCACACCCACATTCTTGAGAAGGATGTTACTCGTAAAACTCATCCAGCCTGGGCTATCAGATGAATAAGCTCATCACACCACTGATACGGATATCATTTGACATTACCTTATTTCATTCATAAAGAGAGGCAGAAGTCATTTCTACAACTGCAGAACTTAGCTATACCTGGTGGGTTAATGTGAGTCATAAGGAGGTCAGAATACTCGTGCACATTTTTTTCAAAAATCTTATGCAAAAATCAATTTACTACCTCTCCTTCTAGTGGCAGTAACCTGTTATAGCTTCTAAAAGTAGTAGCATTCTTTGAAACTGATTGGTAGAGGTTTATGATGGAGCCAGGTCAGATATAAGCTCCTATATTGTAACTTCTCTGCCAAAACCCCACCTCCACTCACTGGAAGATTCACTTGCTATTAAGCAATTTGAAGTTACAGCAGTTCTGTGACATAATAGCCTACACAGTAACGTAAATGACTGCCTTTAGGTTCACTTTTCTCTCACTGTCAGGAGGAAGTCTGTATTCAAAAAGACAATTCTTAAATTCCAACTACTTGACAGCAGCCAGTAGCAGCTTCCTAAATTAAATAGGAAAAAAAATGTTCTTACTTCAATGTGTCTTCAACTGGGCCTTTAAAGAATAGCAGGAATAATTCTAGATGAACAGAAAAGTATAACAGAAGTGATTTTCACTTAATAATGTTCATAGTTCAAGAGATGCATTACATAGAACATTCAGAAAATAAAATCAAACGCAAATGTTAGTCAGTTTAAAGCTGTGTCATGCTGTACTTCTCATTCCAGAAAGATCAGTACAGCGCTCGGGGGTACACAATCTCCTCTAAATGAATGCCCAGTCACTCCCAGCTCCTTTAGGATAGTCCATGCCTCTTAGATGGGAGTAGAGTATTTGACTTTTTAAATCAGTGACAAATTATGTTTTTCTGATTTTGGTTCTATTTTCAGTCTGGTATTGGATACAAGTCAAGATAGAACTGGAGCAAATGTGAAAATTGCTGCAAGGAACTGGAATTCAGTAAGATACTAAATGGCATTTCTAAAGAATCAAGCTATGTCAGCTGGTGCCAGATACCATTCCCATATAGCAGAGTTCTTAAGGGCAGAAAAAAATTATTTTGATAATGAATAGCATATAGTATCATCTTTTCCAGTTATACTTAATCAAAATTTGTGTCATTGTGGATGTAAAATTCATCCTTTAAAATGAAACACAGTAACAAAGCTGGAATCAAAAGTAAAATATATTGTTACATTTGCTTGTGGTATACATATGATTACTGAGTTATTTCTTAAAAACAAGGTTGTAAATCAATGTCCCTATGAGGTTCCCAACATTTTATTATTTGTCTCCAATAAACTGAACCCAGCCCAGTGACAAGGGAAACTGTGTTTGGACAGCAGCTGAATCTAGCTCCAGATTTTCCTGATCCGAGTGCATAACCAAAGACCCTTTGGCAGTGGTTCAGATGAAGGAGGACAGAGGACACCTGTGCTCAGTCAGAAACATGATTTAGGAACACCTTAGAATGGCTAGGAGCTGCCTTCACAATTATGAGCTCAGCTTTGTGGGAACATCACAGGGAGGAAAGGCTGTGAGAGGGCAGAGCCAGACATGGGGCAATATTCATGGGGCACTGTTAGCCATGACCTCTTGAGCTGAAGGAGTCACAAGAGCTTGTGTGCAACACCTGAGGTTTATTGCACTGAGCAGCCAAGTTTGGTCCCACAAAACATCATCTTCACACGCCAGTGCTAAGCAATGCCCTGGCTGGATATGGTTCCCCCGACCCTACAGGCTGCAGCGCCTGGCTGTGCCCAGCTGCTGGCAGAGCCTTGACCCTCCTGTTGTCAGTGCACCTGATTACTCAGCAAACTTGGTACTTGGTGAGGCAGCAGGGAAGAAACTTGATGTGATGTTCAGTACGTGCACTGTGCAGCTGTGACAAAAGGCTGCCTCTCCTTGAGTTGCCGCTGCTCTGCCTCCCCGCCCGGTGCACCCTGTTTCCCGGACCTTCTCCAGCACAGCCAATGGCAGGGTATGTAAGCAGGTCTCATCACTACACACTTTTCCTCAAAATACGCCACTGTTTTGGTGGGAGGTGAGCCCTATCATCCTCCTAGTTCTCGCTGTCAAAAAAGGGAGGGTTTGCGTTAAGCAAGTTCCAGATGAACAGTATCAGTCCTTCACCCATCCAGGCACGTTGAGAAACATTTACAAACCCACAGGAACATAAAATGAACCTGTGCTGACTGCAGATCAGGTCCCTACATCCTCTGGTATAACAATTGTGGGGAAAAAAAATCTCCAAAAATCAATTTAAGAGAAAAGTTGCAAAATCTTGTGTGCTAGAAAGTGCTAGAAGTTGTTCTGTGGGAGCAAGCAGAAGGGGTTGGATTCACCCCTTGCTGCAACACAGCAAGGCTCACTTTTCACCTTTTTCCCACGGTTGCACAAAAAGTGATATTTGTGCAAAGTCATACTCAGCTAAAATTGAGACTAAGATTACAAGCTATAAAAAAATGCAATAACCTATTTTCATTGTATTTTACTGTATTTACAAATACTTCATTACTGCACTTTATTCTACGGAATCTCTTACAGTCCAGTTGTACTAACTCATTAATGCATTGCACAGAAGATACTAATAATTTCATACACAGTTTTGCGCTACCACTCGTAAGACGCAGCCTGCTTGCACAGCCTTCTTGCTGTTCTGCCCCACAGACGCTCCTCTTGAGTGCCCACCCCTCTTTTGCCCCTTGGATGCTTTTTTCTGTTCTGTTCAAGGCCTTCCACATGCCCAGAGCAGCTCTCCGTAGCCCCTGCTACTGCCACGTTGAAACAACATTGAGACCTGTCTGCGTGGCACAGTAGTATTAAACACACACACAGGATTTTTCCTCAGTGAAAGCACAAAAAAATATTTTACTGAGGATTTCGATCCTTGTCATTGCTGGAGGAAATCACAAAACTAAGGCTAAGTATAAACATCAGTAACCTGTAGCATCCTTCAGCTGTTGGGATGGGGACAAATTACTGCTGCATTCATGTTTAAAAAGAAAATATTAAACCTTGCAGGCTAGATATATAGTATATATATTTGTATGTGCATAAATATGTTTATATGCTTAACAGAGACCCAAATCTATAGTATTATGGAATGAAGATCTACCTACATCTATAAAAAAGTATTAAAGCTTTTTGTTTAGAAAGAACATCTGTCAATGCACCTTTCAAACTTGCCTTCTAATTTTACAAACAACAGAATTTAGTCCCATTTGACATCAGTTTCATAGGCAACGTATGTTTGTTATTTCTAATTAAAGTTATTCCTGATTTATACCAGCAGATGTGCAAAAATAATCAGATCCAAAGTGTTAGACATATGGCAACTTGACTTGTTGCATGAAGGCATATATTCAGTATCCCAGAACTCGGTAAGAATGCACCAAAATAACAATGCATCTGAACAGCGGTTTCTCTGAGTGAAAAATGAAAAGGCAGGGGACCTGGTCCTTTACTTATACCAGGACTATGACAACATGACCTTTTAGACTTAGTGACATTAATATGTGCCAAAATGTGTAAGATGGGAGTGAGGCAGTACTTACAACACCAGTATGAAAAAGGGAAATTTTAAGCAATGTGTATCACATTAAAATTTAAAAATAACATAGGTTTTTGGTAATAAGGGTTGCTATAATTACATCCCAAAGAAACCATGGAAGATGTTGTTTGGGACATCAAAACCAAGTTGGGTGCAATTTTTGTATTCTTAAAATTTCTTTAGGAGCAGGAAGGAAAGAGGACTATTAGATCTATCAGAGTTTTCCTCATCTCTAAATTGAAAGAATGTGTTTATTTAGAAAATATATTTGACAATTCATCAAAGCTGTAAAACTGTAATTGTCTTTTACAGCAAGCTGGAGAAATACAAATACTAAGGTTATCTAAAAATACTGCATTGAGCTACTTCAGAATATTTCAAATATTTTGGGTAACACATGCTCTAATTATACCATTGTATCATTATCAAATTAAATAGCTTTTTTTTTGTACTAAAACAAGACAGGTCACCTTAGATATCATCTATTAATACCAGCATTACAAGACTAGATTCCCAGTGGAGAGGGAAAAAATCAATGGGAAAGAAAAGTCTTAACTCAAACTGGATGACTATTAGGTATGTAATGCACTGACTTCTCCCATTAAACCAGGTTGTCTACTCCTATCCAGCCACTTAAATAAACACCAAACAGAAAAGGATATATTAAAACTAACACAAACTGATAGTTGATGGTGGTGAGACTCATAAGTAGTTTCCAAAGCTGGATAACAATAATGCAAAAAGACAATCCAATGCCACAATATCAGATACAGTTGTCCTGCAGATTAAGACTACTTGTTGCAATTAAGGTTTTATGCTTTAATAGGTTAAACTGTTCCAGAGACCAAACAAGCATTCAGTTGCAGCTGAAACTTGATGAGGAAATTTTAGTGATGATCACAGCGGTACAGGAGCATAGCGCAATTGTAACAGAAAGGCTGTAGAAGAACCTTCTATTTTACACTAATGTACCAGAACTCCTGAGACATGGATTTCAGTCTTACAAACTGATTCTACCATCACCTTGAATTCACTCCTTATTTTAGCACATGGACAATGGTTCACAGACTGTCAACTACAGGTGTAGCTACCCAGATAATCTTTAAGTCATAGATTTCAAAGTCCACTTTAAAGAAATTGATCTGTCAGGAATGTCTCTGCATCCAGGATGCACAGGGTAATCTGTTGCTGAAATATTTCTGAACACATGGACCCAACTTTGCTTTACCCTATTCAGTACGGAGAAGCCCTACAAATGTAGCAAGTTCACATCCCCTCGATGCTGAAGGAAGAATGCGCATGCCATGCATCACAGAGATGTAACTTTTTATATATTTAAAAATTATAATAATGTTGCTAGGACCTGTGATAAGCACTTTACCATATTGTTTTCATTCAGAAAGGGACTCGGCAGAAATGATAAACGTAGCCAAGGCAGCAGCTGCGCCTAAGCGTGACTCCCGACCCGATTTCCAGCACCGGGCTGCCGGGAGCTGTCCCCCCGCGGGTTTTGCGGGGCTGGCAGCCGGCAGCCGAAGCGGGCACGGAGAGGCAGCGGGCTCCAGCGGCCGGGCGGGATCGTTCGCGAACGGGGCGCGGGCATCGCCACTCCGCTTCCGACAGGGACCCGACCCCGCGGGGCGGCCGTGGGGCTGTGCGGGGCGCGGGCGGGCCGGGGCCGGGGCTGGGCGCGGGGCACTCACCGCGGGGGCCGTCAGGCGACGGATGCTCTCGCCCAGCGAGTCCAGGTTGACCCGCCGGCGGCGCGGAGCGCG
>VZRE01004791.1:0-127353 GCA_013396775.1 Cephalopterus ornatus | reverse complement strand
CCGCTGCCCCGCTCCGGGGGGATGCAGCTCCCGAGGGGCGGGCCAAGGGCAGCCCACGCTCCCGCCGCCGCCGGCTGCTGGGAGGGCGGGAAGGGCGCTCCGCTCTCCGCCCTGCGCTGTGGAGCTGGGCAAAAGGGAAGGGGAAGCGGGTCGGTGTTCCCGCAGGGCCCCGCGGAGAGCGGCGGTGCCCGTCTAAGGGGCTAGGGACGGTCCCGGCGTGCACCCGTTGCGGCCGCCCCGGCCCCGCCGCCGTCCGTCCCGCCGCGGTGCTGGACAGCTCCCTGGCAGCTCCGGCGGCGGGGGAAGCCGGTCCGCGCTCACCGCCAGCGAACTTTTGGAATGGCATTCCTGGGGCTGAGGCTTAGGAAATAAATCGTTTTGAAAACTGGGAGGGCAGGATGCCGGCCACCAGCTTTCAGAGTCAAAAGTTCTTCTCGTCTTTGTGCAAGCACTGCTGCTGCTAACAGTGTGGGTCATGACCAAAACAGAAAAGAAAAACCTAAATTCATTCGTCTGCTACAGCCTTGGCAAGAGGAGAAAGGACTGGTTTAGAGGACCCAAAACAGAGGAGTTGGATCCAGGATGACAAGCAAGGTGTCTCCTTCTCAGCTTTCTCTACCCATGCTGTCAGTTTAAAGACACTTTAAGAGTTTCATGGCAATAGGGATAACCCCATGTAGTTCTTCTCAGCAAAAATGCTCCAAGAAAATGTGATCTCAGCTGTAGTGGCTTGTCCTACCATCAAGGAAGACAACTTGTCATTACTTTGCCTTTGTTCAAATAAAACTTATTTTAAAAGGCAATGATTTTAAGATAGTTTTTACTCTGGTTTTTCCCTGTATTATGACATGTTTTACAACCTTATCCTTTTAAATGTCTGAGTGCAGCCTAAACAAGAAGTCACTGAAGAGACTAGGAAGATTTCCACAGAAATGAAAGAGTTTTTGAGCATGGCCCTAGGCAACCTAAGACAGTGTCTGCTCTCAGAAGGGGCACAGGTCTGTGGCTGAGCATGCTGCTTTTGACTAGGGCACAACAACCCTTGCCAGGACATTGTGTTCAGCATTGTCATCCCTGTTTCTTATGACTCACCTAGTGTCTATTATTTTTTTTTCCTATAGAAATATATAGAGAGTAAGAGAAGCAATGAATCTTTTCTCTTGCTATAACTTTGTAATTTCTGGCGCTTTAAGCCTATGGCTTGAAAGGATATGTAGTAAAGCCGGAGTGGTCCATACTACCTTCTGTTGCCTTCTGAAATAGTACACTTGGGATGCACAGACTCTTTTTGCAGTCCTGTAATACCCTCAGCAGCCCTAGGACATAAATCAGACATGTTAAGTTAATTCACGCATGAACCTTCAGATCTGTTGTCCTCCTCTGTGTTTCCTCCTCTAGTGATTAACAATATTGATCAGTATCTGACTGTAGGGAGGTGAAACAGTTACTCTGCCTCTTCCTTTTTCCCTCTAAAGAAATCCTCATTTTTACAAGTTCTTTGAGACCTGCTGCACAAGTTCCTGCTGGCCCTCAGACCAAGCTTCTACCATTGAGGGAACTAAGGAATTAAGGGGTCTGGAAGGTGCCCTTTGGTGCTAAATATCAACCCTAGCACAGCGTACTCTGTGTGAAGATGTTAACTTTCTTCACATGTGCTTTTATTTCTATTAAATTTACTTCCTTCTCATAGACCATTCTATACAGTCCTAAGTGAAGCAAACTTCCGCTGGTTTCTTGGCTTATCCAGTGACAGTGACAACTGGGTAAGATCCACATAGTTTAGCATGGAAAATGTAAATACATATTTATAAGTTTAAACTGCTAAAATACCAAAGTGTCAGCTGGTTCCATGTGCAGCATTTCAGCTGTAGGGTAAGCAACTTACTTGGAGGCAAATCTGCATTTTATTCAGCACTAGGGAAAAAGAGTTTCAACATGACAAAACTGATACTTTTTAAGACTTCAGTTTCCTCTTTTTCTTGAAGTTTAAAGTAGCACTCCCCAATACAACTTATTGCTAGCATTTGACAGCGCTCTTGAGTTACCCTTCCAGTATTAAAAATTACTTTCCTCATTCCCCTCATGGCCATATTCCTTTTATGCCTGTGGTATCCCTGAAATGGGAAGGGAAATTCTTAGCTGAAGTGACTACTCCTGAGGTCAGGATTATTATAACTAAATGTGCTTGTATACCAAACGAACTCATTTCGAAAATGTAAATGACGTTTTCCTTCAACACGTAGATGGTGAAATTCACAGCTTAGTGAAAATGCCATTAGGTTCTTAAAAAAATCTTTGCTTCAGCTGAAATAGTACTTTGAGTAAACCCAGACTCAGTGTTGCTGTTCATTAGCTGTTTTGATCAGCTACAAATTTTAAAACTTGTGGAAGTAAGCCTCAAACCTGCCTGGTCCAGTTACAAAGATATTGGTAGTCTGCACGTTGCAACTCTGTTTGGGATTCATGATATGAAGTACATGGAATTGGACAAAGGTGCCAGTTGGAAAAGTACCAAACACCATCATAAAGTGTCTCCAGCTAAACAGAAATGGACAGCAGAAGACCCAAGATGATGCAGGTCCTGGAGGTGAGTCTAATGAGCCAATAAGTCATTCAGTCCCTAGTTTATTATTCTCATTTTATTCCTCCTGATCCAGACACAACCTTGGCAAAAGCTAAATACCACAGAGGTTGTTTCATCTGACAGTCAAATGCCTTTGACAGCGCATAGACATAGACATTTGCAGCACATAGGAGAACAAGTGTTCTTCTTTTATACGTCTCATCAACCTAAATTTGCAGTCGACACATTATTGGATAAATAGCAGAAGTGTCTGTATGAAATATAAAGTTCACCAAAACAGAGCCTATGTAACATTTCTATCATACTGTAACAGAATGCAATGTGTCCCAAATGTATTGCAGACCGATCAGAGAAAAATGTGAATACTTTTAGTTCTTTCACGATTTTTAATGTAAAGTTGCCCTTCTCATTAGACAGCCAGCTGAACATGAGCCAGCAGTGTGCCAAGGTGGCCAAGAAGGCAATGGCATCCTAGATTGTATCAGCAATAGTGTGGCCAGCAGGACCAGGGCAGTGACTGTTCTGCTGCACTCAGGACTGGTGAGGCTACACCTCGAATCCTATGTTCAGTTCTGAGTCCCTCAATAAAAGAAAGACAAGAGCATGTCCAGAGAAGGGCAATGGAGATGGTGAAGGGTCTGAAGCACAAGTCTTATGAGGAGTGGCTGAGGGAGCTGGAGTTGTTTAATTTGGAGAAAACAAGGCTGAGGGGGGACCTTATCATTCCCTACAACTGTCTGAAAGGAGGTTGTAGCCAGGTGGGGTTCAGTGTCTTCTCCCAGGCACCTGGTGACAGGATAAGAGGACATGGCCTCAGTCTGCACCAGAGGAGGTTTAGTTGCACATCAGGGAGAATTTCATCACAGAAAGCTTTGTTAAGCATTGGAACAGACTTCCCTGAAGGTGTTCAAGAAGATACTGGTCATGGCACTTAATGCTACGGTGCAGTTGACACAGGTGATGATCAGTTAAAGGTTGAAATTGATGATCTTGAAGGTCTTTTCCAACTTACATGATTCTGTGACTCTGTGATTCTAAGAAAAATATTTTGAAAATCACAAATATTTTATTATTTTTTATCTTTTTGAAATTTTTATCTTGGTGCTAGTAAGCAAAACTCACAATACTGAGTCCAGTTCTGCACAAAATGCATGGTCTTTAATTTCCATTAATTACAATGTGTTGGTTTATTGATAATTGTTCAAGCATTTCTCATCAGACATTATATGCTGGAGTTTTGATGTTATTATTTTTTTCATAAATGCTGTTTTTCTGAAGCTCAGACAGCCCTAGAAGATTAAAATAACAAAAACAATTTCATCATAGTACATTGTGTTGTCCTACCTGCCTCTGTTGAGAAAATGTTGGTCGCAAAGATCCTGAAAGAAAGTATTTGAATTAATTCGACTTAGTTATTAGTTACATGTATCACACACATCACATATATAGTTCAAATTATTTCACGTATTACATTACATGGTTTTTTATAATGAACTTTTTATAGTATTGCTGAACTTATAAGTACTTAATTTTCCCTCAATAGAAAAGATTGTTGTCATGGGATCAATGTCTCCCACAGAGAAAGTAAACATCTGTTTTGCAAAGCATTTCTAAAGCAGCAGGAGACTGTTATCCTGTGACAACATTCTATTATAATTATTTTATTGCAGTCAGGCAAAATGAATGATGTGTAGCGAATTTATTCTTTTTCCCATTCTGTCAAACCTTCCTGTTCTTTATCCAATGACTTCCATCTGGAGTAGTGCCTGGAAGGATGGCTGGGGCATTCTGCCATTCGTCATTAATGATCTGTTGAATTACAACTGGCTCAAAGAACAAATCCATTCTCTGTTTCAACTACTCAGAAATAAAGTTAATGTGCAAGGTACAGCAAACGCACATTGGTCAAAGTTGACCTTCTGGTCTCAGGTTATGTTTGAGTCCGTCATGTTACACGATGTAATACTGAAGCAGTAATGAGTCTATTTTACACTGCAAGATGAGATATTACATAATGAAAGAAGAAGAAGATTCTGTCTTAGTGCTCACAAAATATATTTAATCTGTGAGCCTCAGCATGCTTCTATGACTTGTTCTCATGGATGAGGAAGGCAAAGCACAGGTGACTGATACCACAAGTCTCACACTACATAGCAGATCAATAGCAGAATCAGGAATTTCTTGTTGCCTAATCTAACTTCAGAACAACTTTATTCAGAATCAATTGGCTTGAAACATGAATGGCCAGCATCAGATACATTTGTAAAATCAGAGGTTGCACTATACTGACTTGCCAAAGCAGGATCAAAACAAGATGTCAAGGCTGTGGAAAGAAATATGTTACATTGACATCATCACTATTTCTCAAAAAAAATGGTGATGGAAATGACTGATGGAGTGAGAAAAATAAGAATGCCCAAATAACAGTGCTTTGACTCAGATGATTGGGTCAAACTGAGATTGCAAATCTCAGGGAGAAGTGATGGCATACAGCTTTAACTAATTGTCTAGAATAAACACACAGCTGGCTAAACATTCAGACTTAAAAATTTATAAAATACAAAAGAAAAACTATAGCACAGAACTCAAACCCTCTTATTTCTGTTTCACTTGCACAGAGAGACAGATTTACTGAATTCAACAAGAGGTGAGATAAATAGAACCTTTTCTTGATCAGCATTCCTTCCATGTCTTGAGCATTTTACCCTGAGGAAAGCAGGTAACAGACGTGGCATAAGTTCTGCCTTGGAGTTACCTATAGACACCATCCAAATTCATTTAAAACAGCAAAAAACAGAAGATGTTGATGGGTATCTTACATGGTCTAGAGCTATCTCACCCCTACACTCTTTGCAGCTTGGTCAAACCACTATTTATAGAAAAACAACTCCCTACAGAAAACCACTTCGTTTTCACTCTTGCAGAGATATTTATCCAGAGATACTTCCTGCTATAACCAATTTTTTTTTGTAAGGGTATCAATGTCAGTAACAAAGCCAATCTGAAGAAAATATAATGGTACCTACATATGAAATAAAATTCAATTCATTTTCAGTCATCCTCTGTATGACTGTAGCAGGGGTTCAAACGGACATTTTTCCAGACTTCTGAAAGAGCTTCCTGCGCTCTTCATACGACATGAGGATCCGAAATGGCAAGGTGTTTAAGAGCTGCTTGTGGCCCGGACAGAGGCTGAATTAAACCAGGACCCTTAAATTTTCTGAAATGTCTTCTGGGACTGGACTGCCTTTTCTCCTGAGGGGAGGCAGAGCTGATGTCCATGAGGCAGGGCGTCTTTCATGTCTCTCCCAGTACTCTGGCTTGCTTGTAGAAATTCCCCTTGGTGGTCCCTCACACGGCACGTTGTAGGCAGCCCTGTGATGCTCAGCAAATTGGGAAGGCATTGGGAAAGCATGTAGCAGCTCCGGAAGGAAAAGCAAGGAGTTAGCAGGTAAGTCCTGGGAAAATTAGGATAATCATGAGGTACTGATCAGGTTTGACTAGGTTTGAACCTGACCTGTTGGAGGAGTAGTTTTCCAAGGCAAGTAGTACTGCACAGCACCTGGGAGATGAACAGCCTACAGCAGAGCTTGTGTCAGGAGGTTTTTCTGTACTAGCTCACCCAGGACCCGGCTGGGAGCAGGACAGCAGGTTCTATCAAAGGAGGCCAAGCCAGTGTACATAGCAGATAGTGTTGTACTGCATGTTTTTTGTTCTTGTCTAAACAAGATGGTCCTTTCTACAAACATTACACAGTTCTATTACATTTCTTCTCTTCCCACACTGATACCTTCCACCAGATGACTTCCAATTTAAAAATTCCAAAACTTAAATCATTGCTATCAATGTACCCTACCAGCTGGTCTAAGATTAATTCACACTGGCATCTTGTCTGATTAGGTTACCTTTTTCTATTTTACTTTAATGACAGGAAATCCCAAAATATTTTACCCAGACTTGATGAAAAGTGAGACTTCGTATCATATAATGAGTGAGAAGAGTCTTGGAAGCTTCTTTGCACCTTTTAGTTGTCTGTAAAGACTAGCTCCCACGAAGCCCAGGAAGGAATAAAGAGATTTTACTTATATACAGTTTCAGCAACTGGAGAAGGAGAGCAAGAACAAGCTCATATCTATAGATGTAGATGATAAGAAACCATTAAGATAATACCTGAGCACATAAAAAATATCTACAATAGCTGCCTACAGGATGTTATTCACCAAACACAGAGTCAGCCAAAATGTTGTTCAAATGAAAGATCCTATTGAACCTCTAAATAAAATCTATTTTAATAAAATCTACTCTATTTCACCCAGAGATGACAAATGATCTTGTTGCAAAAGCAACTCCTTCAAGCAGGAAAATGTCATGTGCATGGCTTTACAATGCTGGTACAACTGTCCCAGCCTCTTTCACCAGATGTATCTTTAACATGAACTTTAGTCTGTCTTTGCACATAGTTTTAGTATTATATACTATACTTAGTAGTGTTCAGCAACCTTTCCAGATGTTCAACTATCTAACCTGCTGTTTGTGAGTATGTGTATAAAAAGAATCCTAATATTCCAGAGAAATATTTGAAAGCATTGCAAAATATAGTGATTTAGTTTTAGCATCACTTCAGAATCCACTTTTCCATTCCTTCCATTCTTCTCCTTTACCTTTAGTCCTTGAAAACTTAATTAATCTTTTTTCTTCACTTTCACTTGGCTTCTTAAAATAAGGCTACAGGCAAATATGAAGGTAAATTATTTTCCTGTCATTTAGTTTGTCACTTTGTTTTGGTGAAGGAATACAACTTTCAAATATGAGCATTTGTGCAACTCAGAGCACTGTCACTCACACTGATGTTACTTAACATCAGGATACCACAGTTTCACATTCCAAAGTTTCTTGTGCTCTTTGAAAAACATAGTCAGTTCCCAGAGGACTGTTTATATGAAGAGAGTAGTGTGAATACTAGTAGGAAAGGTTTGCAGTAAGAGTTATTAAATCAATATATTTTGTAGTGGTGACATGACTAGAAACAACTATATATCTATATATGGATTTCAGCTGCAGAATTTGAGCTGAACCCCTTCTAAAATGTTCTGTTGAGAGGGAGAGGAAGGAGACAAACAAGAAAAAAAAGGAAAATATCAGAAAAAAAAAAAAGACAAATCCTTCTCTGTATGGAAAACTTCAGTAATAAGATTCAGCTAAAGCTAAACCACAAAAGCTTCTGTAAAGTGATGAGAATTTGATTCCAGAAAGGTGAAAGTGCTAGTATTGTTGGTTTGAAGTATTTTTGGTACTAATCACTGCACGATACAAAGCTTCTGTAAAATTTCTTATCCTGTTTTTACCATGAAGTAGAATGTAAGCCTGCTGTATCATCTCAAATTGACAACACTTTTTCCTTCATGCACGTGGTTTGTCTTCAACTAGTGGCATATTTTCCATCCACTGACAATAGTTTAATGCTTTACATGACTCAACATGAACAAGGTGTCAAAAATGCAATTTCTTTGTCGGTTGGATACAAATGGAACACAATGCAAATGCATTGCAGCAGAAAGAAACAGGTTAACACCTGAAACATCCATACCACCTCGAATGTTGAACACTTCCCCAGATTTTGAGAAGCACATTGAACTCCTTGCAGACAAAAACTAAGAAAAAGTGCATGGAATTAGAGTCCTACCCCATTCAGTTTGTTATATGGCAGAAATTAACTTTTACTTTCCACAAAAGAATTAAAATGGTTTAATGCAGACAAGACTTAAAATTAAAGAGAAAAATGTAAAATCACACTAAGAAAAATTATAGAGACATGAATAAGAAACACTGAATTTATTGTCACTTGTATTAAAATAAGGAAGCTGAGTTGTTCTAATATTAGCAAAACCAGTAAGTTCCTAAATAAACAACTTCTTCGAAGAAATCCAGGAATGAGTAACAGAAGCACTGTGCTACTGTCTGTGGTAGCTTCCTCCCTGTCAATTGCTGCCGGTAATTCTTAAATATTTCAGGTTTCAAAATTATTTGTTCTCTTCTTCTTTCCTGTCCTCTCCTGTCCTGTTCTGCTCACTCTTATTTATATTAAAAAAATAGCTCATTAAACATTAAAAGCAGTAACTTTTTTGTTCAAGCAGTCTTGTATAAGTGTACAGATATAGAAAACAGAAGCAAAAGCTCTTATTCTTCTGTGAATAAGGCAAGTGTACCTTGTTATAATCAAGTAGAGCAATTTCATCATAATATGAACACTTGAGAAATAGCTGGGAAGAGAAGGATTTTCAGGGTAATTGGGTTTTAAATAGTGTGAAAGGTCTTCTGAGGAGTCTCTTTACTGAGTGAAGTCTCATCTTCAGTTGAACAGAAATATGAGACACAGGCAGAGAGACAGATTTGATGTTACAACGGGCAAATTAGAAATGGATAGGTAAAGTACTCAAATAAAGTTTATTAAAGGAAAAGTTCTGCTGATTTAAACTTGCCAATTTAGAGCTAACTTCTCTTTTCTTCTTTGGATTTTATTGGAAAATACCAGTTCTGGCTTTACATGAAACAAGAAACCACTCTAAGGAAATCTCTACTTACTTCCTGTAGGCAACCATTATCTTTTATGGGCCTAACCAGAAGCTGAGCAGCTATTGATAATTCCACATTAACAAATTTAGCAATGTAAAATGAACTTTGCTAGCAAATTCTGGAAGAGAAATGGGTCGCTCCAACCAACATTAAAACTGTTCCTTAATTTTCTTTGACTTAAAAAGATAAGTTATAAAGGGCCACAAAATTTGTGTTCTTCTTTTCTTCTTCTGAAACGCTTTGGGTTCCTTTACTGTTGATGAGAGAACCATGTGCATAATGCATGCATATGACTCTACACTGAAGACAACACAAATAATAGAGTTTTACTATTTTAGAGGACTAGAATTTATGAGGTTTGAGTGCTTTTTTTCTTGCCAAGAAAATGAAGATGACTAACAAGAGTAAAATCAGGCACCACTGAGAACAACTGAACAATAAACAAGAAAGCAACAAGATTTTAAAAGATGAGGTGATAAACGTCTTAATGCTATGGAGGTTTTGCATAATCTTGTAGGAAATGAAAAAAGTAACGAGGCACTATGTTTGCAAGAAAAAAAGTCAGAAGCAGCAATATTCATCTTCAGTCCTGGAGAAGTGAGTAGAACTGGTGGAGAGAGGAAATCCCATCCCCAAAATATCAGGGAGCACCACTGCTCACCTCAGCATCAAGGCCAAGGGCTGGGAATTGAGCTTGGAGCCAGGACTCAGTGGGACAGATATAGCTGTTCCTGCTTTAATTGGGCTGCTGGCGTGCAAGCCCACACGTCTGCCCCAGCACCCATCACCTTCCAGCCAGCCACCCAGCACCCTTGCAGGTGCTGCACACCCCAGATGTCCTGCTGGATGGTTCATGCTCCCAGGCTCAGTGGAGCAGAAAGGACAGAGAGATATTACTGAGACTTCAGGGGAGGTAGGGAAAATATCAGGATTTCTGCCTGCCTATGCTCAGCAACTTTTCTTCACCTTTGTTGACTATCAGATGATTACATACCCTGCTACCAAGAGGTCTATCCAGCAGTGTGAGACCCACAGCCTTCATGTCTCTGTAGGGTTCTATAATGGTATCATTTACTAATTTCAATAGGGGGAAAAAAAACAAAAAGAAAAAAAAAAAAGAGATCTCCTTTTCAGACTTTACATTTCCTTCTGAGAAGAGAAAGACATTGAAAATTAAATTAGAAAAATGGCCCTGCACTAGCTGAGAGAGCCACAGCTGTGGCACACTCTGGTTATCGTACGAAATACATTCCCACTAAATCCTCTTCCCTCTTCTGTGTCCTCTCCCCTGTCTTATTTAGCACACAGATGAGAGTCTTCAGCACAGAGGAAAATGACAGAACAAGATATGATGTGGCCCATACCCACTGAGTTTAAAAACATATGTCCCTCTAAGCAGAGAGCAGCTAAAATCCAGGTCCAGAGTCAACTCCCAGGGGTTGCAGCAAGGCCAGGATGTAACCTCATCAGTCAGCTCAACAAAGGGTAAAGAAAGAAATGTACCCAAACTATAGCAACTTTAAAAATATGAGTGAAATACGGTGTTCTGGAATTGATGTTATCGAGCAAACACACTGAGCACCTCACCCCTGGAATACATTTGTCTGAATGCAGCATATTTAGTGTAATGTTTAGGACTCATTCAGGTTCAGAACAGCTTAAGCTTTTATTTTACAATGCATATTTCCATCCCTGCAGGCTGTGAAGATAACCAGATAACTCTGAAACCTGATAACACAGAAGTTCTGAGAGTTATGTACTCTCTACCCATTACTCCTACTGGCATACTACTTTCAAAGTCTTAATAATATTTTAAGGACTTGTATTAATTATTTCAGTGAACACAATTTCAGGAAATAAGGCAAGAAAGGACTGGAAACTGCTGCAGAGAAGAGACACAGAAAAGACAGAAAATGAGGATATTTTACAACAGACAGAAAATAAAATAGAAAGACAGAGGTGAAAGGGGCAGAAACAGAGCAGTCCTTTGTGCGATCATATTGCCCCAAAACCATGCATTACTATAGCATAAGGGTCTGAGCCAATCATAAGTAAAGATAAAATCTAAAGATTCACTGATTCATTTGGCCAAAAGCACCTGCAATGTAGGCACTTACCCTTCAGCTAGTACCTTCACTGCTCTTTACAGTCAATACACAGAAATAGGCACTTGAGGGGTGGGGTAGGGGGTTGATCATTTCATCCTAAAATAGATGGCTACAAATAGGTTAAGTGAATCACTTTTTGGAAATACCTACTTCTCTCAGTCAACTCTGAAAGGAACCTAGAGTGACTTACGCTTATACCATAGATAGCTGTAACTAGATGAGATGATCCTACTCTCCAACCACTATGCAAAGACAAGATTCTTCACTTAATCTTTACATGCATCCCTCACGAAGACAGTGGAAGCTCCTCTGTGGACTCTTATTTCAGCTCACAGACTGGATTTTGCTCCCCTCTACCAAATAGATTGGATTAAGTATGTTTATTGGGTAATACAAAATTATATCTGCTGTGGCTATATACTAAGTTAGAACCTGAAAAAAATAAGTATAATGCCTCAAAAAATGTTCAAGATCATTGCAAATATTAAGTACCCAATCTTCCATTATTCACATGTAATGAAATTAATGTAAACACTACAGACACACAGAGAATTTTTGTGATTGATATTGAAAGAGGATAAGATTTGGGACACAATCATATTTAAAATCTCTATGTAAGTGGAAACAATTACATTTCGTAAGAATACCAAACAGTCAATCATTGTTGCATTTTGGCAGAGACTTCCAAACACAGTCTGACGAGAAGGCTGCTGGGCTACTCCTACCCTGGGCTAAAATTTGTGCTTACTGAAGTGTCAGGTTCTCAACCAGCAGCAGCTCTGTTGTCTTCTGCTTCTATCATCTGCTGGGGGGAGAAAAGTTGTGTCCAAATACTACAACTTTAAAAGAACAATACTGTCCATTGTTTAAAGTGGACCAGCAACTGTTTCAAGGCTTTGACACTAGATAATAAATGGTGGGTAAGCAGCATATCTGGAACAAATTATCACCATCATCATTCAGCTCCCCAGCCTGGGGTCACACAGCTGGTTTTGGAAAGGTCAAGGTGCCACAACCAGCTATCAGAAGAATCTTTTCTGCTCCCTCCTGCTAATTTCTTGTGCTTTGAAAGGACATGGCACAAGTTCCTTCCTGTGGCCAAAAGGCACCCTCAGGGAAACTGAGACCTCCACATCGTGTAGCTGCTGCAGCTACCCAGAGCAGGCGGACAGGAGGATGGATGTTCATCAGGGGCTGCACTTGGCCAGATTCCCATTGCAATGCATGGACTGGGGACACTGAGGACAGTCAGCTCAGGGATATCCCCCAGCCCTCTGTCCTCTGCCATAGCCTGGCAAACAGTCATTCCTCAGAGTCCATTCCTCTTCCTCTTCTCCCACGTGGCTCTACATTGCTCTCTGGTGCAGAGACGCTCTTTGCTAGGTTTTGCCCTGAGCTGAGAAAGAGCCATTTACTCTTTTATCCTTATGCAGCAGTGTATATCAGGTAATATCAGGTAGGGATACTAGCAAAAGACCAGCAGAGAAAAGGTGCTCCTTTCCTTTTCTTCAGTGCAGGTACATGTCAGGATCTGAGATGAGATGCATTAGGGAATAGCCACTATTATTGGCTCACCTCCTGTCAGGTGTCTCCCCCCACAGAAGGGAGATCTTGTGGACCCACAGAAAAAGACAGAAGCAACTAAAGAAGCAAGGCTTGGTTCTCCAACAGCTGTCACGTCAGTGGGAGCGAGGGAATACTTACAGGGAAGAGAAGGCAGGGTTGGTGAGCAAGAGGACAACACCTGACTGAGCGAGTATTTGACTGCATGGCAAATCACGTAAGATTAAAACAATGGAGATAGGCGATAAGAGAAGGACAAAAAGAGAGTAAGAATACCTAGGAAATAGAGGTGCTATTCCTCAGAAGGAAAGAAGAGTCTTACTTTCCAAACCTGTGGCAGGAAAGAATCAGAAATAAAACCGTAGCTACTGATTGATGGGAATGCTTTTATTTCCATAGAGCTTCAAGGGAACTGGAGGGAGGAAATATATTCTCCTTTGGGGTTTGCCTGTAATTTTCTTTTAGGGTACCTGTTGCTATTCTTGTCATTGTGCCAGGTAAGTTTCCTAACCAAAAGTTTATTGCCTTGGTACATCATCATACCATTGCCCTTAGGGTAACATAAGCATATGGCACAAAGTCTTTTCTGCTCTAAAGTCATTATATTTTAGGTCGCTTCAGACATAAACTTGATCAGAAATTTATCCAAAGCAAAGATTTTCGTGGGTTTGGATGGTGCTCCTTGCACACTAACTGAGCTGGGAAGACAAAGCAATGCCAGAGATAAGCATGTCTGCAGAAGTAACATCATTGCAGAGGTGTTGTGAGCATCAAAGCTCAGCAATGGACTGATTTAGTGACATAATGGAAGAACCAAAAAGAATTGAGAGATGGGAGACAGGGAAGGAGCCTCAGGTTTTATTTTCTCCTCTCACAATCCAGTAACATGTTTAAAATCTGAGATTCTGCAGTCCACAATATCCATGCTAACAGGTCTGGAAATATTTCCTACTTGGCAGAAACCCAAGCTACAACTCAAATACATTCTAGGTCCAGATGTGCTTCCATGGTTGCCTTGTAGCCACTGTCATCTTCCTGCACTGGAGTAAGACTCAGCAAGGGCACAGAGAGTCGCAGTGGTGGGAGAACTTGACAACTGGCCCTACCAGGAAGGTCATATCTTTAGTGTTGGGCCATACCCAAGGATTCAGATGATGGCAGCCCCTTGACTCCAACCCCTTGGGCACAGAAATCTCACCTTTCCACAAGTGTCCGCTAGGGACAATCTCTCAGTAATAGAGACCTTGCTCTTGTACAATGACGGTGTGAAGAGCAAATCAAGCCCATTATATCTGTGTCAAAAGGAAGATTGACCTTTACACTGTAGTATTATGGCGTAAAAAAATATTTTGCCAATGTTTGTAGGTGTTTTAAAGATGAAGGTTAATTTTTTACCTCACAAACTCCTGCAACAATGTCAGAATTTTAATTTGTCCTAGTCAGCTGAGATTGTCTGGAGAGAACAGGAGGTACTGTCCACATGTGCCAAAATCCTGCTGGGTTTACCTCCCTGCCTCAGTCAGGCAGCTAAGACATTCTGGTGTCCAAGAAATGTTCAGGTGTAACTCCTTGGGCAGAGAAGTAATCCAAAATGCAAGTAATGTCATCCTTGTGGATATCTGTGGCTGGCAAAGATCTGACAGACCATAATCATATGGAAAATGTGGATAATGTGATGCTTGATGGCCTTTCTAGTTAGCAGTTGCTCTCAGTATTCAATCGCACCCCCCCATTTGGCACAACATAAATTGCCATCATCTGTTTGTCTCTGGATGAGTATCCCCTTGCCTTTGTGACTGACAGCACAGAATAACAACAATGAAACAAACACCTAAGACAGATTGATCTGGCTTTTGCCTGCAGCAGTTGAAAAAACAGCAGAGAGCTGTGAGCTCAGCAGTGGCACAATGAATCACAGTGAAGCTCCCTGCCCCCAGGAGTGATGTGGGTTTTTTCCCCCTTTGTGCTTGCCTGCTTTTTGCACGGCAACTTTCACTTTTATCTGGGTTTTGTCACAAAATTACAAAAAAAAAGCCAACCAGCAACCTACAGAAATCAGCAAGCTATACCAGCAATCAGCTAAGAAGGGCAAATGTACTAATACTGAGGGAAACACTAATAGTGACAGAGACACCCTGCAGCTCACAATCACACACTAGGCTTATGCCATGCTTTTGAGGAAGAGCATGCCAGGTGAAAGTAGAAGTCTTCTCCATGCAGTACATACATCTGCATCTAAAAAGTCCCCACGTAACCTTTAATGATTCACTGCCTTACTCTAAACATTTGAAATACAATTTGACAGTGTATGAAACCAAACTGGGGTCAGTGGCAGGTGGTCACAGCCCCACCACAGTCTGGGTCAGCCAATGTACATGAGCTGCCCTTCGTTGCAATCATTCTGGTTTCACTCCGTTCTGGAGGAATCCTTCCCTGAGCAAAAATCAATGAAATATTCTCTCCACTATTGTTTTCCCTTCCTGCTGTTCCCTTTTCCTTCCTCTTGTCTTTACAGTTGGTTCCCCCCAGGCTACTCCGTACATATTTTCTATCTCTGTTGTACCTGTGTGCAGTTTTGGGCACCACAATATAAAAAAGACATTAAGCTATTAGAGACCATCCAAAGGATGGCCATGAGGATGGTGAGGGGTCTGGAGGGGAAGACTTATGAGAAGTGGCTGAGGTCACTTGGTCTGTTCAGCCTGGAGAAGAGGAGATTGATGAGACACCTCATTGTGGTCTGCAGCTTCCTCACGAGGGGAAGCCAAGTGGTAGGCTCTGATCTCTTCACTCTCATGATCAGTGACAGGACTTGAGGAAATGGCATGAGCTGAGCCAGGGGAGATTTAGGTTAGATATCAGGAAAAAGTTTTTCACATAGCGGGTGCTTGGGCATTGGAACAGGCTCTCCAGGGAAGTGGTCACGGGTACAAGCCTGAGTTCAAGAAGTGTTTGGACAACACTCAGGCACATGGTGTGATTCTTGAGGTGTCCTACATAGGGTCAGGAGTTGGACTCGATGATCCTTGTGGATCTCTTCCAGCTCAGTATATTCTATGATATATTCTACATGATATTCTATGATTCTGTCCTCTCTTCTCACTTCAGACTCCCCTTGAAGTGAGAAGCTGCTTCTGCCTGCCCAAAATCCTGCTGATAATCCGTTACCTCCTGCCATCACCTCAAGCTATTTGTCTCTGCTTGCAGGGCAGAGGGGCTAGTGAGGGGAAAGAAGGAAGAAGTGAGAAGAAAGAAGGAGCTCTACCTGCCAAGGACTGCAGGGAGAGTGGAAAGCCCATCACCAACAAAACTACTGACAATCTCAGTGAAACAAAGCGCTGCCAGTGCCCTTCTGCTGCTAACAGCACTGGCAAAGATCCCTCCAGGAGGCCTGCAGATGGAAAATGCATTTTGTGTCAGCATGTAGCAGGCATCCAAGCCCCAGCATTCACTTTTCAGTCTAATTTTCCCTTTAAGGAGCCCACAGCCATGAACTAGTCTGCAGAATGGCACTTTTCTCTGTCTCGTGGGTGTCTTAATGCCCCAAAATCTGCTGTTATCTGACTTCTGTGCTGACACATTAGCAAAAACATGGATGACAGCAAGAGGGATATACTCTCTCTGCTGTAGGAGAAGCCCCACATGACGTCACAGGGCTGTACCTGGCATGAGCTCTGGTACCAGTGAGGAAACTGCTCTGCAGCTAATCCATCCAGCAGTAGCATTTTATAAAGCAAATGTTGGGTCAGGAGGCGCTTGGAGGGAGGAGCAAAGAAAGCACAGACCATAGTGGTGGCGCGACAGAAGATTGACCTGGCCATACCGACAGGCTGGCACTGGCCTTTTGAGACGATTAGTGGAATCAGATTAGGAGACAAATACTAGGCATTTCAGAGTAGAGATATCTACCAACTACTAGCCACATATTACTGAAGAATTGTTCATTTGAAAGCTAACAAGGAAAAAGAATATTCCCTCTCAAAACCAGCCTGAGAGCTTTGCTTGATACAGCAATAGCATTTTGTAGCCTCATTTTCAAGGAAGATGGCATAGAAGGTGTTGACCAGAGAAGCTGTGGGTCCCCTATCCTTGGAAGTGTCCAAGGCCAAGTTGAATGGGGTTTTGAGCAACCTGGTCTAGTGGAAGATGTCCCTGCCTGTGGTAGGGCAGGAGGGGTTGAAACTGGGTGAACTTCTAGGTTTCTTCCAATCCAAATCAGTCTATGGTTCTATGATGTTTTGATATACTATTGCAATGTCTGTGTGGGGTGTGAACCTCTCTAGGCCTTCCTGGTGACCTCTGAACCCAATGGCAAATACTGCTCTGTAGAAACAATGGCTCAGCAACTCTGATCGGCTCCTCACTGCAGACCTCTCCTGCTGTGCTCTGCTGATGTGCAAAATAACCAGCAGAGCTTGACTGCCTTCTTTAACAGAGATTGACAGAGAGAGTTTGCAAAGGGGTAGACCCTCCTGCAACTTTAAGTAAAGAAAGCCTGCTACTGTGGACAATCTTCTGTAAATCATCATCATCATGGCTAGGCTTCGCGAACGAAGATTTGTGAAGGACTCTACCCACGCTTGCTACAAGCGCGCTGATGGCTAAAAAGGCCAATGCGAGATAGACACGTCCGGTTGCAAAAGGCACAGCAGAATGGCTCCCCAGGTGGTACTGAAAGGACACGGTTCTTTCTGCGTTGCCTTTTCTCCTCGAGAGTGATCCTGCGTGTATTTTCAAAAGATATTGCAGCATTGTGAATAGTGTGTCTCCAGGCCTCCCAAATGAAACCTGGCATAAATGTACCTGAAAAAAGAGTACATAGACCATTTCTAAATTAATCTCCAGACTCCAGTTAGCCTTTAACTTCCATTCAAATAATTGATCAACACTATTCAACTTTGCAGTTTAAAAAAATCCTTATCCCTAATTTATGTCAGTACAACTTTTCAAATGCATAATGATGTTCTCCATAAGAACTTTAATACATCTAAATGAGAATAGGAAAATGGCTTTTCCATGAAAATCCAAGTATATTTGTTAAGAATCACTCTTAGTCCATTCTGAAAAATGGTTGCATGCCTTGCCTCGGAATTAATTCTATCCTCTTCAGTAAGTTAAACATTTCTGCACTAACAAAATCGTCAATAACAAGAATGATGGAGGCAGTTGAAGAGCAACACATAAGATGTACTGTGCTCCGTTCTCACCCCAGTTGAAGCAAAGAAATCTTGGAACACCCTTGTTGGAACCAGTGATGTTATGACTAGGCTGTTCCTGAAGTTCACAGGCTTCACCTGTCATGATTGCACACATTTTGCAAGCAATGAACGGTGAGCAGTATCAGACTTTTCTCTGCTAGCCTCATGTGTTCTTATTCATTTCCTGCAGCCAAGAGCAACACTGAAGAATCTCTCAGGAGACACACGGCTCACAGTCGGTGGGTAGAGTGCTGTGAGCCAAGCCAGCATCCTTGAAGTACTGCAGTATTCAACATCTATATAAGGCTTTGGGTTTGCCGCCAGTAATTCACCTGTCTGCTCTTAGCATGTGACTTCAGTGGAAGTCCTGCCAACTGAAGGGTAGGTAGTCATGCATGACTTAGGCAAGGCTCTTCTGAAGTTTGCCTCTGGTGAATTTCTCACAGACACAAGGTGAAATTTGTGCTGCAGTAGCTGCAGTTAAGTGGTTGCATAATTTGGGACTATTTTCAGAACCCCATTCAATATTTTTACAACTTTCCACATTTTTACACACATAGGGACATACATATGCAGCCACTATCAAATTCAGAGGATTTAATAGTGGCTTTTTGTCATGGGTACTGGCAAGATAATAACTATAATAATATAAAAATACCAATATAATTATAGCACAAAAAGTACAGATCTCTGTAGGCTTTTCATTTTGTCAAACTTTCTTACAAACCTGCATGTTTTATTTGTGTTAAATGTGAACTTAATTAGTAATCAGAATACTAGGTCTTTCTTTTCAGTTCTAAACCTCCAATACAAAATATTTTAATATCCTTCTTTTCCTTCTTTGCAGCATGCTAAATGAGGCATTAAAAATTCAGCTTTATACTTGATAGTTCTTTCTTTAAAATATTCTGAGAAGGCTATAATTATTTAAATTTTAGTTTATAAGTATTTAAACTATTCAGAAATAAAAGAACTCAAACCTAATTAATAATATATTGAGTAATAAAATACTTTAAAAGGTGATTTTTGTTGTCTGCATTTAAATGGATTTAGTGGTAATTTAGGATAAGGAGATGGTTTGCTGTAAGGATCAAGTTTAAGGAGAACAAGCAGCTGAGAAAAGGAAAAAGATAACGCCTTGCAGTCACCAATAAGCCTTGATTACTCAGATGCTCAGCAATGTGGGCTCAGCCCATGGGAGAAAAGGGGTCCTCATGAAACCTGCAGATGATTCCCATGCAAATGCATAAATGACAGGACCACAGTTAATAATAGGGCTAGTTAATAATAGGGCTAGCATTCTCTGACCCAGTGTGGGTAGCTACTCACAGGCTGGAAATCGTTTTGCCACACTCCTTCCTTAGTCACCCATGCTGGAATGAGATGACAGAGCACCGCAGCTAAGCAACTCACTTGGACTACTCATTCATTCAGAAAGGAGGATTAGGACTTTTAAATGTTATTTTAAAAGACACTCTCCTGTATCACAAAGCCTTGGCTGGTAAGGGAGCTGTGACTGGAGACCCTAGACTGGGTGCCTGGACCATGGGCTGCTCCACTGTTTCCAGCAAGGAAAGAAATGTCTAACTCCAGTTAAACACCGGAATAGGCTGTCTAGGGAGATGCCAGGGTCTCTATGAGGAAAGATTTTTAAGAGTAGGTTGGAAGTCCAGAAGCCAGGCAGGGTTTAGGCACGGGTAGGCACACACTGGGGCAGGAGGCTGGAGAAGACAACCTCCTAGCTTTTCTTAGAGAAGTATTTTTTTCTGACCGTATCACAGCTCTGGTGCTCAGGAAACGAGTGGTATTGCATCCCATTCAGAAATATCCCATGCAGATGCTTAGAGCTCTGCAGGCCCTCAAGGGAACATGAGCAGAAGAGCATCCCTGTGAAATAACAGTAAGGGCAGCGACTAAAAAGAGTTGCTACCCTGCCTGTAGGAAATAATGACTTCTGTACAAAAAGGCCATTTTCAAGAAATGTCTCAGTGTAATGCTCCAACTGGCCAAAAATACCTCAGGAGAAGATTTTGGCCACACTGCCTTCTTCTCAGGAACTCAGTGAACTACTGCTGTAGTTTTTTGCTAATTTGCTCCTAACAATTATGTAGGCTGGATAGAGCATGTGATTCTACCCAGTAGACCTCTAACTCAAACTTCTCTGTGAAGGCTCAATCAAGATCTGATGAAAATCAAGTCACACAAGAAACTTGTTAATTATGAATGTTTCTGGTGGCTTCATTTTGAAAAATGTCCTGAAAATGTCACCAGCTCAAGTTTGGGTAGAATAAGAAGGTCATGAATCACAAGGAACTCGGCTAATCTCATGAACAAGGCAGAAAGTTGTGTGTGCTGCAGGAGAAGAAGTCCAGCCAAGGATTTGGGGGAAATTGTAGGGATGCCAGCTCTCCAAACTGCAAGTCATGAAGATAACTATTGTATGATACAATTGGTCATTTTTCTCAGATCTTTTCTTCCCATCCGCCCATTTCCTATTTACTACGGCAACACATTAACATCAGTCTTCATTCCTGGGTTCCTATGATATCTAAATTGCTCCTTTTTTTTTTTTTTGGTGTCCTATTCTTTGGAAGACGTTCAGCCCTCTGCTTAGGCCAGCTGTTTTCCAAACAATCCATCCCTATTGACCTCCAGACACTCAGCTGATCTCCTCCTGCCTTCCGCTGGAAAGAAGAGGCATTGCTACCCTCCTGCCAGTAAGACTCCCATTCGCCAGGCACCATCCTCAGTCCAGCATTAACACTGCGCACTCCTAACCCACCTTGCACACAGACAGAGCCATCACCAGTGATTCCCCAAAACAAACTCCCCTCTGTCAGACCAGTGGACACCCGAAACTTTGTGAGAGGAACAATATGAAAGACTGAGAGGTCTGTCCAGGTGAAATTTGTCCTTCGGTGTTCTTGTCTTGATATGGTTAAATGCCTGGTAAAAAATAAATTAAATTGCTGCTGCAGCTGACACAGTCATTTCCCCAGTGCTCATCACCGTGGTATTTTGAGAGTGAGATAATGAAAATTCTCCATTAGCTTAAGTGCTTGGGCTGCTCTTATGGGATCTGAAGAGCCATTGGTCAAATCGGTCCCAGCAAAGAAAAATTCTTTGTAAAGAAACTCACAGAAGAAAACCTGAAGGCAAATAAAAGCAGCCCATTAAGCACTAATTGCAAGTCATGTCATTATTTTTAGCTCTAATTTGGCATTCCTGATTATAGTCTTCTAACATTATCTATAAGTTTGTGTAATTCTTTAACTTTGAAGTGGAGGGAGGAAAGGAGAAGGGCTATTAGTAAGTTACTTAGCAAAACCGTACTTTTTTGTTCTTATCCATATGAATTATTTTAGAAAGAAAATCTTTACTGTGAGTCTGGTGAGGCACTTGAACAAGTTGCCCAGATGGACGCCCCATCCCTGAGAATGTTCAAGGCCAGGTTGGATGTTGCTCTGAGCAACTTAGTCTAGTAGCCCTGCCCACAACAGTAGGATTGGAACTAGATGATCTTTAAGGTGTCTTCCAATCCAAACCATCCTATGATGTTATGATTCTATGAATTATATGCAAACTGAGGTGTGGGTGGAATTTTCTTTACATTTCCCTCCCTTGTATGCCCTCTTTTCCTCCAAGAGAAGGAAAATGCTTTGGAAATGTACATGTTTTGTAAATGGCATTTTAAAATGAGGCATTTTATGTTTCCAGGAGTGTGTAAGTAACTCGGACCTAGTTGAGATTGGATACTTAGAGAAAAAAAAAGAAAAAACAAAACCAAAACTTTTTATAGTCCCTTTTTTCCCCTCAAACACACTCTCATTTCAGGGCCTTTTGTATCTAGAATATACAGGAAGCTTGTGGTACAATCATCTGAATCCCACATAACTGATCCAATTCTTTTTTATTGTCTGAGGTTAGGATCAGGCTTCTTCCTTCATTAATTGTGAGAAACAGCTGCACTGAGAATCAGTTTTCTGAACACAGACATTATGGAATGTTCAACCACAGATGTTATGGGATGTTCTGTCTTGTATGTAGATGGATCTGTCAGAAAATAGGGTGAGTACAAGTTATCATTCCCTTTACTCCATCTGAGTGCCCTGTGTATGAAGTTTAGTGAGTTGGATATTCTCATTTGTAGTCTGGCCCCAGAGTGTTTACGTTCTGACATAAATGGGAATGGTTTCAACAAGACAGATGAGAAAAATCCACCCCGAGTTCTAACATGTCTTAAGGATGTGGTTGCCCTTCACTGCAGCTGTGTTCCAGCTCAAACAGAAAGGAGACTTGTTCCCAGACTTCCTCACTCAAAGTCATGGCTATCCTTGTCATACTAGGGCACTCCATTTTTACATGATATATGATTGAATTGAATTTACAAGACTCCAAAGCATCACGGGACTTTATCTAGGGCTGGAGAAATGTGAGTCCTGGTCTTTGCACCATGGAGTTCTCAGTTTATATTACACTATTTTGCATTTACCCAGCTACTGGGTAAATAATAATGAATACCCACTTACTGGGTAAATTGTACAAACACATCCTTAGTGCAAAAAGCCACTCCTCGCTATGTTAATGATCTGACTATTTAGCAACAAAGCGATCCTTACTTTCATGTTCCAAGGTTTTGTTCCAATTAGGCTGCAGTGTCTTCTTATAGAGAGGTACACATCTGCAGGAAGTAATGGAAAGTAAATTCCACAACCGATCTTATAATCTTGTAGTTAGAGCAATCTACCTGAAAAGGTAGATTGGATCCCTCTAAGGGAGACCCTTCTGAGCAAAAGGTCTGTGCAGAAAGCAGTTGCATAAGTGAAAGATATTGCTTGATCCAGAAAGAAATATTGTCTGCTGCTGAATTTAATATAGGATACAATTCTGATCATTTTGATAGACACAATTTATAATGACAGGGTCCAAAAATCTTGTTAATCATAGAATCACAGAATCATAGAATCGATTGGGTTGGAAAAGACCTCAGAGATCATCAAGTCCAACCCTGCTCCAACTCCAGTCCGTTCACTAGATCATGGCACCAAGCGCCATGTTAAGCTGAGCTTCTTACGGAAATCAAACTAAGGATCACCTGTATCACTTACATGTCTGTACCACTGCTGTTCTCATGTTTAGACTTTAGTTTACCCAGGCACTTGGCTTGATCACTCTCCTCTGATCTGTGGCAGTTGAGTCTCTACCACCTTTTTAACAGGAATAAAGTTGTCTTCTCTAGCTCTCCTGGCTTCCTTTCCACACCACTTTTACACACTGTTTCACTTTACTGGCTGTCCACAGCCCAGCACAGCTCGTATCTCCCTCTCAGCACACTTCATATAACAGGCTCCATCGCAACAAAAGCAATCACATTTTCATTTCAGTATCAAGGCCAGCAGATGCTACCAAGTCTAGCAAACAGAGTCAATCAGGAGAAAGGATAAGTGTTTTAAAAAGTCACTGAAATGACCAGAAAAAATTCCATGTGTTTGGACTTCTCAGGGAAGTTGAGTGATTACTAAAGACTGTGCTCACTAAAGTTTTCTGTTTCTACTTAGCCACTGCATGCTCTCCCCACAATCAGATGAGATAAAGGCCTAAACATAAATGCCTCCTACCATTGTAGATATCCCAGGACAAGCTGACACATGTGTTATAGGTCCTGTGGGACACACATTCTGCTGAACTGGCATCTGCAGGGCCGGATGTTTACTTAGGGCAACTCCAGTTGTGCTAGATATCTCTTGTTCTCTATTACACTCAAACTATATAAAACTGGTGTCCATTCTTCTCCCTTGACAGTAAAGGCAATCTATACCTCAGACTTAAATAGAAACCTCTGATCAGATGTATCCCATCTTGATCAGATCTTTCTTGATGGGCAAGAAAAACATCGCAGTTATTTATCTCTCTCTCTATAGTTGTTAGGTTACATGCTAAGAAGTAGTGAAAAAGTTACAATCCCAAATCAAAACAGAATAATTCAGCAACCTCTCTCTTATCTATGCCATGTAACATCAGGTAGAAAATACACTGCTTGCATGTGTTTATGTTTATCTGTACTAATGAGAACAAGATGACGGATAAGTTTCAGACATATGGTGTATTTGGGTGATGTTTCCCACAGTCCAGTGCCTTATTTTTAGCCAAGACAAAATTGAAACCCTTTATGTACTTTAGAACACCTTTTAATATGAAAAGGCTCTTTTAAAGTCTTATTGTAGTTCTGTTAAGAAAGCTGGATTAAAAGAAAGGTGACATTCTTCTTGGTGTAAGGTCAAACAGCATGTTTTCACATTGAGTCAAAAGCAAACTTGACAGACTTTACTACCAGGCACTCAAATTTTTTTTCCTTCAATGGAAATAGAATTGAATACATAGCATGTATCTCATGGTAAGCTGTTATCTCTGAAAAAGGAAGGAAAGAAAAGGTGTAGGGGTAGAAGAAGCATCAGAAAGGACATTTAAAACTGGAATTGCTTCCACTGAATGAGTGGCAGCTTATATTACCCAGGCTGACAAGCAACATTTCCATTTTCCAGTACCTATATCCCAGTTATCATTCTCACTCAGCACTTCACCATAAAGAGCATCAAAATCTAAAGGGCAAACATGAGAAGAGATATAGAGCTTCTCTCTGTTTTATAGCAATAAAAGGGTATTTTTAATTCATCTTTTCCTTCTATGTTTTGATTTTACACTTTGCCATACATTTAAGCCAAGCAGTTCAACCCAAAGGAACTGATTTTGGCAGCTTGAAGCTACTCACAGAGGGGCTGAGAAAGTTATCTCTCAGTTATTTATTCTTTCTTTCCTATTTCATAAATTTTCAGCCCAGTTTGTACCAATATGTACTTCAGAAAGTTGGATGATAATTAAGAGAGCTATTCCTTCTCCCTGCTATGTATCCAATACAACACATGTTCCCAGTAATTTGAACATATCACCCCTTACCAGCACAGCACGAGTAAAGGAATGTGATTTCTCTTTCCTTAGGGACCACTAAGATTCCCCAAACCGAACAAAATGAAAGTCAGACTGATAACACCTACTCTATTCTGCCTATTTAAAATAATTTCCCACTCAAGTACTACTCTCAATGGGGGAAGGAATCATACACTGATTAATTCACCTCTAGAGCTTCCACATTCATTTTAAAATGTTCTCCAACTCTAACATTTAATGTAACAAAGGCACTCTGTAACAAAGACAAACTCTTCTATGCTGTGACTCCACATATAGTTGTTTTCAGTTAATCCTCTTTAGAGGTTGTCAATTAGTTTTCCCAGGGTTTTGCCATCATAGACACCAGAAGCAGGCAAATGTCCTTGGGACAGATACACAGGACTTCAACGCATGACAAGGACTAACTCCAGGATGTGGTGTGCACTGTGGAAGAGCAAATAAAGATAAACAGCAGCTTGACTTTTTTCCAGCACCTGGCCTGACCTGGAACAAGGAGCAATTTTTGTTGCCTCACTGTACATAGTAAGTGTTTGATGCTGTGCAATTACCTGTGTGTAAGCTCTCATTGAAAACAGTCATTGTGGGAACATGCACAAAACTGAAATCCTTCTCTAACATGAATCACCCTGTCTCTGGAAAAAGCCATATATCTTTCCCTCTTGACACAAAAACAACTGGTCACATAAGGGATAAATATGACTGTCCTGTTGGTGATGCCAGCAGGTGTCCAAAACTCAGCTGATGAATCTTTGTATTTCTAGCGGTGGCCCACAGAATCTTCAATTTTGCAAGCATAAGGAGGAGTCCAGAAACACGTCTGAAGTCCAAACTTTGCCTTATTGTCCAGTCTGCTTCTCTTAATTTATATATATTTATTATCCATAAGGAAAGTAAGCTATTCCAGAGAACATCTTCATACCAATATGTTATTTGGATAGCATTCTTGACTACAGCTTTCATTGTCTTATGTGCCAACAACAGGTCTCCCTCCTTCAAGGACTAGTCTGGTTCCTAAAGCTTTTCTCATGAATATCTTTTAAGCTGTAGCTCTAGGCTGAAGTTCTCCAAGTGTACATATCAACTTTTTACACTTATTTGTATAGCAACTGGTACAAATAGGATTCCATTTGTATAAGGTGCATTTCCATTTTTGAAAACGAGTGTATTCACAAAATTTCTAGTTTTAAAAATAAAAGATATCCTTCAATATGGAAACTAAACTCTGTATTTTCAGACCTAATAAGTTACGTATGTTTTCATGTGTCATTTAGTGTCCACACATCTCTCTTAATGCTTTATTAATGTTCCAGATATTTCTTCCTTCCACCTTCAAATTGAGTTCAATTTTATTCAGCTTTCCAGGGTAGAAATATTCTCATTACAACCTAGATTAAAGGATGATACTTAAAAATACCCTGGTGCATTGTATCATTGCTTGCTTGAAAATCTTTGTTAATTTAACACTTAAAGTTTGGGGCTCCTCTTTCACAATTTCTTCATAATGTTAAATAGGTCTTAAAAGATAAAGCAGAGAGAGGCAATCCAATTCACCATCAAGTGGAAGTGTTGATTCTGTAGGTGGCACTATGAACAAATGCTTCCACACAGCATTTGTTACAATGCCACACAAGGAACCATCCTTCAGAAGAGGTGCATAGTTGAGGTCATGACAACTTTGTGGGAGTCAACAGCCTCAAAACACTTGCTGCAAGAAGGAAGTTGTTTGTACAAATGAGTTCTTCAAAGAGAATCAGCCAATATCCACTGGCAGACATCCAAGGGGATCCAAGCCTCTCGTTCATCTTTTATTGGGTGATCATTACCCCTCTCACATTTTTCCCGGAGCTGAATCTGACAAGAACAAAATATAACTCATATCACTTTCATTCACTTTTTTCATTGTGCAGATACTAACAAAGGAGGATTTATGAATAGACAGATATAGAAATAAAATTAGGTGGTAGGGAAAATAAATTTGTTTCATCTGGCACCTTCTAGTCACAGTGGATGCTCTTTACTATATCTGGAATAGAGACTTACAGGATAGTCTATTTCCTTGGAGAAGATCAAGAACTGAGCTTTTGCAGAAAAGAAGGTTTCTGATTTCTTTGAGAGTACTGCTTTTGTAATCTCTGTGAAAAGGAGAGATCTGTAGGGAGCATCAAATGTTACTGGGCCGTCTGTCTGAAATAGTTCTGGCAGTTCGCTTGGGAAAAAAGTGACAAGAAAGTCTGTGTGGTATGAAAAAGCTGAGATTGCTGGGAAATGTCACTCATTCTTATGTTGCTTACTTTTCTGTGTGGTTTTCTAAGTTCATGATTTATTAATTTATTTAGCAGCTTGTCTATGGATGAGGCTGAAGCATGAGAGAATTATGCCTGTTTAGTAAAAGGAACTGGTATTTTGTCAGGATTTTGAAGCAAAGTCATACATGTACAACAACTTAACCTGACGTGTACCAAACAAGCAGGTATTTTGTGACCAAGTTTGCCAGTGGGAAGGTGCAAGGGTATCATTTGGCCAGATCTCACCTTTTGCAGAATGAAAGTTAGCAAATCAAGAATGAGCAGTTGGTCCTGTTGCAGGTAAACGAAGAAAAACAAATGTTGTACCACACCCAGTCTCAGTTGCTTTTGAAATGTGTTTACTAAAGGAAGAGTGAAGGCAGATTTAGGAAAAGTCAAAAACGTAATCACACTTATTTCACTGAAAACCGTCACATAGATTGAAAATTGAAAACTGCTGTCATTCCTCGTCAGAAAGACAAAGCTTTAAAGTGGACACTTCAACCAGTCTCAAAGGACTGGGTCCGAATCAGCTGCTTAAAACACACTGGGCTCTATACAGAGAGCACTAAAGTTACCAAAACTGAAGAATTTTTTGAATTCTTGGCATTTTACATAGTATTATTTTCAGAGGATGCATGTGTCTCCATGGGATTCTTCGCACAGGAAAATCCCCAGAAGGTGGCAGAAGTGCTTGCACCTGGTTATGACCAGCAAATAAGGATGAGTGAACTTTGGAGATTGCCCATTTAAGAAGCCCTTCCTTAGGAAAACTAACAAATGAAAACCCAAAAAAACCCAACCAACCAAACAAAACCCAAATAAACAATCCCCAAGAAAAAACAACCAAAAAAACCAACAACAAAAAAAATATTTTGGTTCAGCAGAGAATTTGCTAAGGGTTAGTTTTCTCTAAGTAATCATTAACTGACTGTTCTGGTAGGGAACTAATCACTTGATGAGGAATTCCCAACAAATGGTAACTGAGCAGGATAGTAGAGATAAGGGATCCACTTTTGCAGAAATCATAGAATCATAGAATCAACCAGGTTGAAAAAGACCTCTGAGATCATCAAGTCCAACCCCTGATCCAACACTGCCGTAGTTACTACACCACGGCACTAAGTGCCACATCCAGTCTCATCTTAAAAAACGCCAGGGACAGTGAATCCACCACCTCCCTCGCCAGCCCATTCCAATGTCTGATCACTCTCTCTGTAAAAAATTTCTTCCTAATACCCAATCTAAACCTTCCCTGGCAGAGCTTAAGACCATGTCCTCTTGTCCTACTGCTGGTTGCCTGGGAAATAAGGAGGGAGGAGATGAGCTGCAGGAGACATGTATGTGACTTGAAGAAGCAGCCATCTGCAGTGGTGCACTGTATTCCCCAGAGGACTTGTGAAGGAGGAGGGAAATGAGGCATTGAATTGTGTACAGGTGTTCTATAGCTGGGTCTCAATCTGTACAGCTTTGAGCTAAAAGCAGGACTATTTTTTTGAAAGAATCTAAAAAGCCTGGGCATAGTTTGCTTTTATGCAGCTGTCACTGGAGAGAAAATTGTAAATTCAGACTACTTTTGGTAGAATTTATTGGGAAAAAATGTATTTGAACTTCTGACAATCTGAAGCAACAGATTCAATGCTGGCAATCTAGGGCTGCTGGCCTGCAAACCCTCATCTCGTGAGGAGAGAGGCAAAGAACCTGTTCTAGGCAGAGAAGCCAAAAGGAGCAAATAAATTGCAGTCCATTCAAATGACGAAAAACTAAAGAGAATATGGATCCAGTCTGCTGTGACCCAAATGCAGCAGCTGAGGACGCTTTCCCCAGGCACGATGATTTTAAAACACAAAAGTCCCCAGATGATTTTTTATCACCAGAAAGTAAATGTTCCTAATGAATCTGAATTTTATCTTAGAAGTTTTGTTAATTAATCCATATAATCCATTACTTCTGTGTCTGGATGGCTGATCATCTGTGATGTGTGTCAGTGGATCTTTAAACTGTGTGATGGCCCAGGTAGGTCAGGTGATGACAGTCGTGCTCTCTGCATGACACAAGAAGAAGGAGAATAGTGAATAGGGACTAACGGATGCAAAAAGCAAATATTCTTCATCAAGAATAGATTTTCATGTTTTCATATAATGTACAAAGCAGATATGTTCTTAGAAGTTATGTTACAGCAATTTCTTCTATTTCATAGAAGATTATAAAGACCTAAAAGTTGGGACATATATTTCTTAGTCTGCAGAACTACAATAACACTTCCCCTCCCCCTTAAACTCTTGCTTTTTTCAATGCAACTTTAGATTAAATAAAAACACGAGGTCCAATCAAAGGTCCTTCTGTTCCCACTGACTTGATAGAAATAGCAATATGCATCCAGTGACTCTTATATACTCTTCTGACTTTCAGCAGAAATTGAAGCATTCAGGTTGAAAAATTTCTCTTCTGGATAACAAGTGGTAACAGAAGTATTGTTTTTGGTTTTAATGACAATTTTTCAGTAAATGCTTTCATTTTGGAGAAAGAAAAGCAATGCTGAAGGAAAATATCTCTTTGTTTGGAATTATTGTGACTTTTATTTACCTCTGTCCCTGTGTTCACTTAGGAAGTTATCAGGAGTGAAGAGCCAGACAGACCATAAATGGTGAGACTGATACAGTAGAATTACAAGACATGTGAAATAAAACATGGAACTTTTTGTTCTGACTTTCTGTTAGAATCATTCTTATAAATTTTATCTGTCAGTGGCTGTTTTCAGGCATCATACACTGCAGGTCATTAAATAGCCAGTTGTACTGCTTGGAAAGTAAAGAAAATGCTCAATAATATCTAATTTTTGCCTTCCAAAGGGGACAATAATATAGCTATAAGAGCAACACACTTCATTTAACTAAGATTGAAAGAAAATTTTCTTGTACAAAGTTTGCAGTACCAGAGTTAAATAACTTCTTACTTCATGTCAGTCAAATCCTTATAAACAATCCCATTTACAACAGATACACCTTCCCCTGTTACCTTTGTTTTGGTAACAAATCCCAGTGTACATCACAATTCTAGGTACACATTACAGGCTGCTTCGAACTAATTAATTCAATGCAAACTCCTATTAGTTTTTCATTGATAAGACCTCGGCTGAGTCAGAAATGTGAACAACATTGGAAAATGATCATAGAAGAGAGACAGGGAACCAGTATTTCTTGTCTTGATTTTTCTTGATTTTTCTTGATTTCTTGTCTTTGTTTTTGAAAAAATGGAACTATAAGGGGAAGGAAATCAAATATTGCCTGGCACTCAAAGGAAAGACCCTCCTGTTGAACCTCTCAATAGAAAAACAGTACCAACATGTTGCAACAACAGCTGAAACCTGCTGTATTTACATCGTATGATCTAGAAATCTGGTCTGCATTCTCTTTGTTTCTTTTTTCCTAAAATACCAGTATCCTAAATTTCAGAGCTCTGTTGCATTACATAATCAAATTATAAAAATTTCAGCTTTTTTAAGCAAAAAGAACACAACACAAATGGTTCATCTGTCAGGGTTTGCTGTGTTCTGCCTCAGCAGTTCTATCCAAAGGTGTTTATGAGACATGCCAGTGTGCATAACATTATACTTCAGTGCGTGAGAGCTTGAATTCTGTGTGCCATTGGCCAGTATTTATTCACTCATGTGCCCTTCCATTTTCTTCACTGGAGTAGTTGCTTATCTCTCAAAGAAATAACTAATAAAATATCAAAGACATTTTAAACCCAGGATCAAATAGCTATGGGCCAAATTTTGTTCACTCACAGCACTAAATGACAATTTTACTTCCCGGAGTGACACTGACACCTGCAAGAGGAGAATTTAGTGTTAGGCTTGCAATTATATTTACCATTAATTAAGGATTTATTATCACTAATAAATATATTAAGTAAGAAAATACTGTTTAGGGGGATTTAAATGTAACATTTACCAAGTGAATCCCCTTTAAGAAGCATAACTGGCACTCCCCCTACCTGCACATTTCAGGTCCTTTAATACAACATGCTTTGGAGTGGTGTTAAACTGGGGATCTTGATTCCAGTTGCATGAAAGGCCTTAAATAGCACCTCTGGTCACCTGGCTCCAAACTAGGGCTCCAAACTCCTGAGATTCCTCTTCAAGGAATGAGGAGGGGAAAGCACCTAGAAGAGGGTTTTAAATACTCCATGTTTTCTTTACAAATGCTGAGGTCTGATGTGAAACAAATTTTGAGTTTACTGCCTCCCTACCACCGTGCCTAAGGGAGCCTGAGATGCACCCTCTGAAACAGACTTCTGCTACCAGGTTGTCACCTTTCTGCTGGGAACACAACACTGACTCATTCCTTGTTTTTAAGCTGAAGGTGATAGGAAAGGCTGGTGGTCAAAGCAATCACTCAGGGAGAGGGAGACACAAACTCGAGCCCTCCTCAGGTTGAATAAGGGACTGACCACCCTTTTGCCACCCTTTTGCCACCCAAAACTGATCACCCAAACCCCTAGGATAGCAATAGGGGTGACACAAAATCACCTTTGACTCCTCATTATGGTTCTGTCCTCCCAATTGCAAGGGCAGATTTGAAGAATTGGAAAGCAAATGAACAGAAATGAACTTTTATAACCCAGTAATGAGGGTAAAGAACACAGAGAGAAATCTGGGTTTCAAGGTATTATTCTTGTGATGTTTATCTGGCTTTATGTTTAACTGCAGCAAGTGAAATACAAAATGTAATGCTGAGAACAGTCAAGCATCAAGCTCTGTATCTACGAGTAAGAGATGCTGTCTTCACTGTTTCTGAAGCACAAGGGACGAGGGGTCAAAGTGAACAAGCGTGGGAGCAGCAAGGTCTCACTGGGGATGGCAGCAGCAGTGCAGAGAAGTAGGCAGCAGCTGGCAGCTCAAATCATTCCTGTTTACAAAAATTGCTCCTGGAATAATCTGCTCAACTGAAGGATCTTACCAAAAAATTGGAGATTTTTAAAAACATTAATTAAAATTATTTGAGGGCTATAGAAAACACCTCACAAAGCTTAAAGCACTCATTGTGGTTCCTGTATCAAAAAGGAGGCTGAAGGGTGACCTGATGACAGAGATGTTTAGTACCTTCTCCATCTTGTAGGAAAAAAAAATGAATTGCAGCAGCTAGAAACTATAGTCAGATGTATTTAAACTAGAAATAAGGCATACAATTATAAGAACAAAGATGGTTAACAAACAGAACAAATGACCAAGGAAAATGGTATGTATGTTCTCTCCTGCTTTGTAGTGTCACATAAAGACTGGATGGCTTTTCGTAATGTTATGTGTGGCAAAATACATATTGAGATCAAACAGAAACTGCTGAGTGCAAAGCAGAATTATGGGTCCTGCAGTTTGCAGACAGTCAGATGATGTACCAGCTGCATTTATTGAACAGCAACTACTGCTAAACATGTATGTTATTAAATGTATATTTGGAGATAATCTCCAGTTGCCTCCCCTGTAAGCAAAGAACACACAGCATTGTGCCCTGCTTTCTCCACAGGAAAATCAGGGCACAGTTGTCCTCATCCATGCCTTCCCCCGACAAGGAGGTTGGGTGCAGCCTGAACAGACGCAAGCAACCAGAAACATGGAAGTTTAAACATAGCCACTGAAACTACAAATGTCTATGACATTTGCAGCAGTGAATTTGCAGCAGATCTCAGGAGGTCCAGCCCTGCTTATCTTTGTGCTTAATTATACCTCTTCAAAACAAGAAGGGTAGAAACCAAGCAGGGAATAAGGAATCCTGTGGAATATTAAGTTCTATATTTGCTTGTTCAGCCTTCATGTGGAAATGTCCTTTCTATGGGGCGTGTTGTAGGTAAGTTTGCTGGGATACCTGTCAGGTAGTCAGAGTAGCTGGGCTGAAAACAGTGCTATCAGGGAGAAGTGTTGCCCAATACAGTTAACATGGCATAGTGTCTGCAGTGCTCCCCAATACCAGTCCTCTCTCTTGATAAAGGCTGTGCTGTCACAGAAAAAATGATGCCTCTGGCTCTTGAGGTTGAGGAGAAGTAAAGGTTGTGCAGGCCTGAAGTTGTACCACAGTGACTCTGGCAATACACATCATCTGCCCAGCAATCAGAAAGACATGGGGAATCCATCCTTAGAGGCACCTATAGCACAGGTTGGCATGCAGTTAGACCCTGGAACAAGTGTGTCAAGATTATTGCACATGTTCACAGTAACATCAAAAATGATGACAGAAAAAATAAAAATTTAAAAAAAACAAAAAGAAAAGGAAGATCTCACATGGGTGTCTTCACAGCAAGAACAGGACAAAGGAAGCCAGCTGAGGAGATGGTTAGCCATGGCTGTTGTGCATGAAATGCAAGTTTTCCTTTGAGTATTCATGACATTATCTTTTGTCCCTATGAACTAAAAGCAATTAGTACATGCAGCAATTGTTAAAATATAATGCAAGTAATCCATATGGAATATGCTGGCTTCTACCAGTGGTTCTGCTGTTTCTTAGCAAGCAGGAAGAAATAACTCATCATTATAATATTTACACCCCATTTTACAGCCTATCTTAATGCCGGCTCCCAGAACCATAAAAAATCCTCAGGCTCTCAAGACAAAACTTCATATCATTGCTCTAATTTGCCTTGTTGAGAAATATAATGATGTGTCAACACACTAACAAAAATGTAATGCCTGTGTTGCATAAAAAAAGCTACTTAATGTCACTATCCATGGGGTTTTATGCGTACTTTGAAGAGACAACTGCATCCATGTTGGCAGCTGATAGTTAAAATTACGTACATGCTTAGTCTCAGGGGCACATTTTCATCCCACACTGTACTAGATTAATGCAGGTAATACAGACGAAGAGTACGATTGAAATAATCTACAGCACATACAGACGGCTTGCAAAGAAAGGAAGATATTTTTTCTCCTCGCTCAGTAAAGAAACTAACATAACCAGCTGATATTAGCTTCATCCTGCGCAGGCTGTGCTTTGCCAGGGGGCTGTGCTATGGTTGCTGCCGTGTCACCTCCCGCCAGGAGCACACAGGGAGGACGGGGAGTAGTCAACCAGCAGGGGGTCTCTCAGGGAGCACAGCCTGTTGCCCTCCAGCACACATGCAAGGCTTCATCTCAGCCAGGGAATGGCTATGGGCCACTTCTCATCTGTTGCTGGTAAAAACAGCTGAAAGTAGGTCACTAAGTAAAGGACTTATGATAAGGCTGGAGTAAGAGGTACAGGACAGACCGCCCACAGTCTTGGTTGGGTCAGGCTTGAGGCAATGAGAGCACTGTGGAATCATAAGCAGCTTCTCAGTGGGCAAAGAGAAATAGCTACTACTATCTCTAAATCTTTCTGGATCTTGGAAGTTTCTGGTTATGGTATTCTTCCAAGTGGGGCATGCAAAGAGAGTTTAATATGTTTATACTCATCTATTTATAGTGAAACCAAATGACCCAATGTGTAAAAATATCTTGTTGGATCTGAAAATACCAGCTTGAGTCTCCACATGAGAAGGAAACAACTCTAGTGAGGTCTAGTCCAGTCTCACAGGTTTCTCTGAGACATTACATTACATTACATGTGTCTCACAACAACTAACAACATGGTCACTGACATCAGACAGGATGTGCCATTGGCCATATCTACTGCTTGTAAGTGCAGCTGTAATGGCATGGACATCTTCTCACTGGAGCTGGGCAACCAGGAGAGAAACAGTGTCCTGGGGTGCATTAAGCACAGCATTGCCAGCAGGTTGAAGAAGGTGATTGTTCCACTCTGCTCTGCACTGGTGCAGCCTCACCTTGAGTCCTATGTGCACTTTTAGACACCATAATACAGAAAAAAGCATTAAGCTATTGGATAGCATCCAGAAGAAGGCCACAAGGATGGTGAAGGGACTGGAGGGGAGCCAAGCGGCTGAGGTCACTTGGTTTGTTCATCCTGGAGAAGAGCTGACTGAGGGGAGACCTCATTGTAGTCTTCAACATACTCACAAAGGGAATTGGAGGGGACAGGTGCTGATCTGCCTCATGACCAGTGACAGGGCTCAAAGAAACAGCATGAAGCCGAATCAGCAGAGGTTTAGGTTAAATATAAAGAAGAGGTTTTTTGCCCAGAGGGTGGTTGGGAACAAGCTCCCCAGGGAAGCGGTCACAGCACCAAGCCTGACAGAGTTCAAGGAGTGTTTGGACAACACTCTCAGCCACACAGTGTGATTCTTGGGGTGTCCCATGCAGAGCCAAGAGTTGGACTTGATGATCCTGATGAATCCCTTCCAACTCAGCATAATCTGTGAACTCTGAGAGGGATCTTTCACCCTTCCCATTCCCAGTGGTACTGCAGGTAATGGGAGCTGACAGCCAGCCAGCCCTCTCACAATGCACTTCCTTCCAGAATATCACCAGCTGAGTCACAGCTGCAATTTTGCCCTTTCTGGCACTTCTGACCTGCACAGACAATAGCACAGACATCCAGGTCTACGGATTTGCTCCCAACCAACATTTTCCAACGGATCTTGTGATGGAAAGATATAATTTGGGAGGTAAATTAATCATGCTTCAGCACTAGAGAAGGGAGCTTTTCTCCATAGGCAAAGACAGACCTGCTCACCCACTGTCAGTTTCCAGTTAGAGTTAGATAAAATTCCCCAACTCCAGCGTATGCTGGAATTATCAATGGCTGATAGATCACAATTGTCATCAAATCTAGTCTGAGTTTAGTGGTGGGCTTTTTTCTTTAAGGAGTTCAACCAGTCCACTATGCTGGAGAAATGAATGTGACTAAGTCCCTTTTCAGCAGCCCTTGGTTTTTAATCAGGAAAGGCAAAGCTCTCCTGGAATAATTTCATTTCCTTAAAACATTTTTTGTCAATGCTATTTTCCTGCCTTTCTATCCTGTAATCAGTCAAATCAGTCACCTGCCCTTGATGACTGCTCAGGTGGTGAGGCTCAGTGTCTTTCCTGAGTCCCTAACACCAAAGGAGATTCAAAAGGCAAATAGGCAACCCCTCTCCTGATTGTGCTTCGTGACACCTTTCATTTACTGATTTGACTCTCACACAAAGTCATCCAAACCTCTTACTTGCATAAGCTCGTGTGAGTTTGACTACAGTCGACACTGTTCTCCAACGCATGATCCGTGGCTGTGCAAATTTTTTCCAACATGCTATTCCCCTAGGAATAGGAAGAACCACATCTATTTCTGTGGCTAGGTGGGTTTTTTTTCCAATCTAATGGCTGACTGCTTTTTGCCCCAGTGACAAACACCTATATATAGGATAGAGAAGTATTTTCCCTCTTGAGATTGCAAAGAGAGGTCATATCAACTCGACAGGTTCTAACAAATGGCCTCAGAAAAGGTGCTAGCTGGAAAATAGTGTCCATTTCTACTGACCTGGGTGGATTTCAAAGTGCTAAGCACTTGATAGCAGCCTCTGTATGCTTACTCATAGTTTGAGCCATTCAGTCCCCTCTGAGTATTGATTTTTGGCCCTAGAATATTTCTGTTCTGCACAAACATCCAGCAACTGTTCAATATAGTGAGTTGTTATTTTTACTTACAAACACTGAATTTCATAATAAGTTAGGGAAACACTAAAATCAGAGGGAGGAACTTCATATAATTGCAAATGTCTCCCTTTACATGTTTTTTACCATTTTTCAGATTCCTTTCTTCTCCTGGCTCTTAAGAGATGTGTTTCACATCTGGGCCTCAGCAAGTCTGTGGGCTGTGCTAGTAAAATAAAGAACATTGTTTTTCTCTTCAAACTGTAGCAGGCAGGAAAGAAAATACTGCCAACAGCCCCCAAGGAGGCTTCAGTAATTTTTCCTAGAGAATTTATTGAGAAGCAAAAGCAATGCCTAAATATAATTTTATTTGTACATTGCTCATTTGAATAACATCACCATAAACATCCCTTTTACGTGAGCATTTTTCTCCCTTTTGAGAGACTGAGGAGGGGGTCTGGGAGAGGCAGAAGGAAGCACTGTGTTGCAGTACATTGTGCAACATTCAGGCACACCAAGGGACCTTTCTCTCTCTGCACAGTATGTAGCAAAAAGTATCACTATAATCACCATGGGAGAATGAATAAGAGAGAGCTGCCTTAGCCAGATCTTGAAAATGTGCATCCCCCACAGGGGGCTACTGGGAATCTCACAGCGCAAACAGCTCAAATAGCACTTTTCAGTCCCTGTTAGAGTGTGCCATGTGAAGCCTTTTCCTGAAGAGATTACTGGGACTGAGCATACAGCAGGAGAGCATTTTCTAGGCAGAGAGCTGGGGCTGCCACAGCATGCCTGATGCTTATGTCCACCAAAGGCTTTACAGGCTGATATAAGAAGCAAATAGATTTAGAATGATTTCCTCTCTCTCTGAACCTAGCATCTTCAGCTATGTCCCTGAAGTTTCACACCCCTCGTTTCCACTAAATCCCATAGCACACAATATCTCTTTGTTCCTAGAGAGGTTGTTACCATGCAGCAGACAAAACCCAATACATCTGAACTCATTCTTCACTGCTGCTAGCACCACAATCATCTTCCACTGTTGCCTTTTCCATTCTTGCTATCCCAGATGCAAAAGAAGCCCAATCCTGCAAGACAGTGAGAGCGTCCCTAGGAAGCTTGAGTGCTTCCATTACTCACCCAGATGATCTAGACAGATATTTTTTATATTTCATTAAACAGAAAAAGCCATTTACTGTCATTCAGCTGTGAGGATTCTCTCTGCCACTGGTGCAAATTACATGTTCAAACACGAGATTTCTCCCATATAGCCAGATTCTTATGATTTCACCTAGTAAAGAAGTCATAATACTCTGTTGCAATGGCTTATTTGCTGCCTTGGTAGCTATAACAATTTACATTCTACTCAATTATAACAAAAAGCAACCTGCAGTCACCTCAGAGGAATAAAAGGTGCCTACAGCACTCAAGGAAAAGACATGGCACAGACTCCTGCTTGGACTGGTTGCCTTACTGCAGCATCCATTTGACTCTGGAAATCAAGGGCATGATCTGAACAAAGTTTGAGGGATGAATAATTTGCCAAAGATGTTTTTTGGAAAAGAGGTTGCTTTTGTGTTTTGTAAATCATCATCATCTCTCAGTGTAATAATTGTGAGTTCAATAGTGCCACAGGAATGGGCAATGGGCAATGTTCATGTTGCAGTCTGTTAAATTCTCTTAAGGTATATCCACACCAGTGCTGCAGTTCAGATCAAGAGCACACACTGCATCCACCCACGTTTTTCTGCACATCATAAAGCAGGTCTCAGGAGTTGCAAACTGGATCCTTTAAAATAAATGTTAGCTAAAGGATTCACTGGATCATGCCTGTCCCTCCGCACCATCCCCAGCACCAAAAGAACCATCAGTTTTTTGAAAGCAATGCTGGTGTCCACAAGTGTCCTTAGCCTGCTGAGAGGAGCAAGGAATTGGGACCACAATTGTATTTCTGCCTAAAAGTTACTGGAATCAAAAGGTACTCCAGCAAGCATATAGATGGATGAGATTATCCTTTGTCCTTGAAATGGCCACAGTAGGGAAAAGTTTCTAAAGCTATTAACCTATCGTGTCTGTATCAGGAGGAGAAAAGTCCCACCTTCTTTCTCTGTCCTTGGACTACAGGAAAAACCTACGAACTGGCTCACATATACCCATCTAAAACTAGGCCAGATAATTTCTATCTTTTCTGGCCAGGCATGTGCAAAGACCAGAGGACAACTTGACTTCCCTTAATAGTTAGCTGTACCTATGAACATCACATGTTTCTCTGGCAAAGAGCTCAGGGTCTGGTAGACAGTGACCATCTCAGCCACGGAGCCAATGCAGACAAAGATGCTCAGGGCCCCTGGTAACCCAGGGCTCCCTGCATCACAGGACAGGTAATGCCTGTAGTAACTTTCATCCTGACTCAGGTGTTGTCTAGGAGGGTGTATGAGGTACCCAACTGCAGGTTAACACTAACCACATGAGCAGGAGGCTTGTAGCAGGAACAGGCTTCAAGACAACACACACAAGTCCCGTTGAGTGGAAGGGGCAGATTGATTCACAGCAGTCTTGAAAGGTATGTATGTCCTGGTGAAGGTAAGTTAGCATTGGAGCCATTAGGTGGGCCCCAAGTCATTTAATGAAACAGGCTTGATTTTAAAAAATAGCAGTGTAGTACAGCAGAAACTCTGGGTTGCTGGGCAGGCTGTGTTAGTTTCAGTCTCTCAGTCAGAGAGAGGTGCATCCTGGGAATGCTCCCTTATTGTTCTGTGATGTTTAGGATGACATGTTTAAATAGCAGAAAATGAAGTGGGTTCCATTTAAAAAAAGCTGTGAGCATCTGCCACAAGCCCTCTCAGCAATGCAGTACCACTCAGAAATGGCAAATTTACCCCTGGATGTACTGGAGCAATTTTTTTTCACTTTCAAACTGTTTTCCTCTCAGATGTGTCACTGCTGCTCTGAGCTTACCTGTCCCTTTGCATGTTGCACTCACATGGGGTCTCAGGCTTCCCTCCTGATTGAAGGACCATGATGTGACAGAGTCTGGGGCAGCTGGAGGGGCTGCTGCCAGCCAGGCTGCCTGCATGGGGACAGGGCAGAGTACCTCTGCTGCCATGGAGAGCTGTGACACAGTCAGATGTATCAGACAGTCATTTATTTTTCACCTAGTGCAATAGGCCATCATATACTTCTCTCAAGGTCGCTGATGTCCCACTCCACTTGATCCTTCTCATCAGAAGAGAGAGCTGAGGAATTCTGCTGTGATTAATAACCTTATCTATCCCCTTGGGCTTATTTTTTCCCCTCCATTTTTAATTTTACGTTCTGCTTACCAGCTGCTCTTGATCATTAAAAAAAACAAACCCTCTCTAGTTCTCATTAGCACCATATGTCTGCTGGTTATTTGAGAAATGAACGCAAAGTATATTTAAAGGATTAGTCAAATCATGATAGGCAAAAAAATTAAAAGGCAAAAAGCTGAAGAGATGCGCATTAGACTCTGTCTTCTTGCTGCTACACTTGCTCTCCCCAGCTAAACCCAATACAACATCCCACCACAGCCCTCCCTCCCTGCTCCACAAGTGCCCCTACCGCTGCAATGAAATCACAGCCATGTCTCTGGCTCTCATTAATTCCCCAGCAGAGATTTTTTTCTCCTGAATACTTCTTAGGGAAAGTTATCACTGACACAAAACTGGCTTTCAAAGGGGAGTCAAGAACTAGTGCTAGTTGGAGACAGTTGTTTCTAAAACACTTGTAAAGTTTTTCAGGGCATTCTGAAACCTGTGCAGCACAAAATACAGGCAGCTGCTGTCCTCTACTTGCCTCCTTACAATCTTCAGCATGTGCTGTTTGATGCACTCTTTTTCTGAAATCTCCCTATTGTTCTACATCCAAACACATTTATTTAATTTGAACTGTGAACATAGATAATCAGTTTTCTTTGGGATGTAATAAGGCAAAAAGTCTAACCTATATCTCTTCTCCAAGAGCTTCTGTCATGCAACAAATCCTGCTCCACTGTTTATAAATTCAGTCCCCATCCTGACACCCTGATTGGTAAAGGAGAATATAGGCAGCCCAGAATTTGGCTTGTCTTAACGCCTCTGCGCTTCTTCTGAGACTGTGACATCTAATCTGATGTGCATTACCTCCGGCAACACACGATCCCTTGGCAAAATGAACGTGTCCAGATTTCTTACACAATCTATTACCAATGAGACCCGGAAGAAACAGAGCTGCTGAGTGACGTTTTTACAGCACCAGCATTGAGATTCATTGTTCTGTGCAGACCCGCAAATGGCTATGCTGACAGGAATGAAAATTAAATATTTACATGAAGATATATAGAGAAATCTTCATATGAAAATCTATATATTTCCTCTGGCAATTGAGCCTGTAATATGAACAGCACTACTAATGATAATCCTTTGTTTGTTTGTTTATTGCTTTTCCACAGGAAAAAAATAGGAAGTGATTAATAGCTTGAGAAGAGACTTCCTGCCCAGGGGATACAGGGAACAGAAATGGCTCTAACTGGATCTTCTACAATAGAAAATCGTGTTTAGAATAACAACAAAAACTTGCAGTTTCTCCAGAGAGTCTGAGCCTATGCTTGAGGTGGGTTATTTTCATTTTTCCCTAAAGCACACCTGGAAAAAACTGAAGCACATGAATCACTAAAGATAATGCATGAAAATGTTGCAAAGGCAGGAAAAAATCCAGTTCTTCTGATCACTCAGTATGCTGCACAGAGGACTTCTTACAATCCATTACAGGAAATTCAAGTAGTAGATGGATTGCAATAGTTTAGGGGACTGGACAAAAACAGAATGGTAGAAATAGCTTGCAGTGGGTGCTGCATGATTAATAAGATGTTCATACTGGCCATGGGGGGAAATTCATTATAATATTCAGTTTTAATGGTGTGTAGCATCAAATCTTCCTATGGTTCACATAAAAGATATTTAATAGCTGGCTTGGTTGATGTGAGGGAAAGCTCCAAGTGCAATATAATTGTATTAAAAATATTTCAGACCATATATTTAATTTCTTAGATGTATGATTTTTTCCTTTACTGTTTCTTTGCTGTTCCTGTTAGGTTTCACTAACTCTGCTTCAGTCCAAGGGTGTGGACAGAGACCTCTGACTCCTGCAACTGACCGTGGGTGCAGGACCCATGCAAATGTATGGCTGCACCCATCCTCCCTTTGACACTACACCAGGGCCAGGTTTTTCTGGAGTGAGTCCAGGGACAAGGAGCACCCCAGGGCTGTGCTGCACATCCAACCACCCAGCTCTGCTCCTGACTTTCTACTGGTCCTGGGCCTCTCTGTATGTCCTGGGGAGCAAAACTCACCTGAGCATCAGACTCAGCAGTCTGAGCCCCAGCACTGCCCATGGCCCCAGCAGAGCTCTGTGGGTGCCCTGGGCTAAGAATTTCACCATGGGCAGAAAGGCTATGTATACTTTGCCTTATTACTCCACTTGAAAAAAGGATTGTTGCTTGCAAGAGGGACAGCAACTCTATGTGGTGATGGCTGTTGGTTCTTTTAAAATAAGCACATTTAGGGATTGAATTTTAGAGATTTTAATTTGATCTGGTTTGGAAAAACTGACTCATAGTTTAAAGAATGTGTTGAATAACTGCAGCATCAAGAACAGAAGTGGTTGACTTATGGCTCTCACTTAGTACCAAGAGATCTGTCTGCCCTCTGTTGCTCTCAACAGTGCATCTGGTGGTTCCCCGGTGGGCAAACTGTGATGCAAAAGAAGAAAGTTTTCAAATTTTTGTTTCTTAAATCAGACTTTCTCAAGGGTATCTAAGAATGACTAAATCCTTTCTGGATCACTGGGGACAGGGAATCTATATTTTTGTGACCAGTCGAAGTTCCTGAGCACTTGTCAATTATCCTTTCCCCTTTCATTTCCCTTCCCTTCGCCTTTCCCTTCCCCTTTCTTTCCCTTTTCCATTTCCCATTCCCCTTTCCCCTTTCTATTTGTATTGGAAAATACAAAGCTTTTGACACAAACATTTCACTCTCCTAGGAGAATGAAATCTGCACCATGGTGCGTTTCCAGACATTCATGTCTCGGAGAAATTTTTCCTTTGCCCATTTTTGAAAAAGAAATGGCACTTAGGATGAAATTGGCAATGAACGGGACCAAGGGTACCAAAGCAGTAGAAATCTGATATCAGAACAATGATTAAATACCACTATTACCATGTGTCAACAGACTTACAGGAGTTGGTAAATTAAGCTGGCACAGCTATAATTACTAAGGAACTGTTCTATCTTCTTAAAATGTTCTTTTAAATTGACATGAACCCTATTGAAAATAATATGATTCAACACCAAGATAATGCATCTTCCAGGGGTTGCTGTGCTCAGAGGTGGTTTGGGGTCTTTTTTAAAAACCTGCCCTCTTCTCAGGCGACAAGGGGAAGGATTTAGTGTGGATTTCTTGTACAATTGCAAGCATCCAGGCAAAACTGCAAGATGCTGTTATATTCCATTTGTAGGACACTGATGGAGAGAGGGCATTAGCATGTGAAATCATTCCTACTCGATGCAAATGATGAGCAGAGTGCCTCTTGGTATCCATACTAATATACCAGTTCAGCTTAACACTGGCAGTTTATTTTCTAAACTTGCTGCTTACCCAAAATCCTTGTCTAATTTTCTTTAAAAAATAAACAAAAAAAAACTTTTCTCCAGAGAAAGTCAGACCATTTCAAATGGGTTTGTTCATTATGGTCCTGTAAATTTTGCTATTTATTTCTTATGCTAAAACTATTGGATATATCTTGTCAGTGTAAAAATCAAGGCAAGCACCAATGAATGTCTGAATGCATAGACTTGGTTTTTTGGGCAGTTAATTTAACCCTTTTTTCTGGATTTGGTATTGCAGGGCATAAAGCTGAAACTAGTTTATTCTACTAGGATACAGGCTAATGTTGGGGTGAAGCTGAGAACACAAATATAAGGTCTCAAATGCTCTCATGCCATTCCAGTAAACCCCGATGACCTTCCTTGCAAGGCACAGGCAAGGGAAGTGACTTGCCTTTACCTGGCACAGAGATCAGCACAGAGAGTCTCTGTGTCAGTGACAGCAGGTGGGGATAGGGGAGGCACCACAAAAAGATGATACAAATGTTTGTGGCATCATTTGATGCTGAAAAACTGTTGTATTCTTGTCCCAGAGAATAGCTGGTTTGTATCTTAACATGTAATATGGTATGGTGACCTTGATTTCAGCCTGCCTCTGATTAGGCTGTCCTACTTTCTGCATCTCCCATTCAAACCATTTCTTGGTATAAGCAGATATTTGTTGGATGACTGTTTGTAAAAGACATACGTGGTACATAATAGTTATTTTTACTGGAAAATGGCAGCTCTAGAAGCAAGTCTTCCTTCTGGAAAACCAGACAAGTCCATCTATTGACACTTTAGTGGTACTAATTTAATTTAATAAGTAGATTTTGCATTTCTGTAACTCCCATAGAAGTCCAGCTCAGTGCAGCGACAGACAGTATACTCAACAAGCCTTTTTATATGTCCCTCTGCTTGACATGTGTCTAAATTGGGGAGTTTCAACAGAACAATTGATGACTGCAGCAAGATGAAATGAGATCCTACTCCTTTTGCTCAGTGATCCAGAGACTTTAAGCCCTTTAGGGAACAGCATTTTCCCTCTCCTCACCACAGATGTCTCAGCTACTATGTGATATTCTTGTTCTTCTCCTCAAACCTAGCAATCTGTGTTTGACCAGCATCTTCCGGAGAAGTGTCCTGCTAATGCTGGGAGTCCTCAGGAAGGGGAGACCCTGCTCCTTCCGTCACTGCCTGCTCTAATAGCTACTCATGGCAAGTTCATAGCATCACCTTATTTTTTCTTACTCAAATTTTCCATCTCCAGCTTCCAACCACTGGAACTCATTACATCTTACTCTGACATGAGCTTAACGAGCCATTTACTAACTGGTATTTTCTTCCTGTCAAGGTTTTCCAGGTCACAATCAAACAATGTTTCATTTTTATTTCCGGCAGTCTGAACATCTCAAAATCTTTGAAACTCCCACATTTCAGCATTTCCTCTACATGCTACATCTTTTTTTCTGTGCCTTTTCTGTCTCTTCAGTAGAGTTTCTACATCCTTTATAAAGCCCAAGATAGGATGCAACATGCCCCTTCCCAAAGTACCTTCAGTGACTAAAAGGAAAGCAGAATAGCCTAGCTCAGATAAATACATCTGCTTCTATACCCCTGAATCCTCTGAACCATCCTCAGTATGGTCTCCCAATGATGCGCATACAGATCAGTCCCAACTTATCTGTTACCCCTCTCTTGAGGCACACAGAAAATGCATTTTTCTCAAAGTGTCTTAGAGGGGGCTGACACTGGACCCCTGTGTCACCATACTCCTTTCTCAAGCATCAGCTTCCTGGGCTGCAGTCCCCCATCCCGTGGATCTGGTGTGAAAACCTTGGCCCTACTCAGAGGAGAAGTACTCCAAAACACGACCACCTCCCTTCAAGAACCTTTTGACCCTGTGGCCAACCTCAAAGGCCAGTACAGCACCAGGGAAAACGCTTTTTTCCTGGGCATATGCAAATGCGCCAGATTGCTCTGAATGGCTGCCCTGCTCTTGCCACTGCTTGATATTGCACCAGCATCATCTGCAGATTTTCTGTTATCAGTGGCTTTGGATTTGCTTTGAGAACACTGGCAAAACCATTGCTGCGTGTTGAGTGCAGTGCCAATCTATGGAGCATTTCAGTGGGCACAGCCCACACCCCGATGCCTCCCCATTCCCTGCTGCCCCTCACAGCCCGCCAGTGAGCCAGCATTTTGTCCATTTAATGCACACGCTTTTCATGAACGGTGTTTCACCTTCATGCTGCAGACAGGATACCACAGAGCTCTGAAATCATAGAATCATAGAAAGGTTTGAGTTGCAAGGGACCTTAAAAATCATCTAGTTTCAAAAGTCTTGCTGTGGGACAGGAACACCTTCCACTAGACCAGGTTGCTCAGAGCTCCAGCCAACCTGGCCTGGAACACTTTTGGGGATTTGACATCCACAGCTTCTCTGGGCAACCTGTTCCAGTGCATCACCACCTTCACCGTGAAGAATTTCTTCCTAATATCTAATCTAAACCCATCATCTTTCAGTTTAAAGCCATTACCCCTTGTCCTATCACTACATGATATTGTAGAAAGTCCCTCTCCAGCTTTCTTGCAAGATTTTGCTATATTTGTGGAATTAACTTTTTTGAGCCAAATTTTTAATTTAAAACAAGATGAGCACAATTGTTTACTAAGACAAATTAAACAACAAGCTGTTAAAGGACACACATTTCTACATGCTATTACAATCCGTGGACAGGGCTGATAAAACACCCACAGCTGAGGAGCAGAGCTATGAGACAGGATATTACAGAATGTTTTAGTTGCTCCACATCTTCATCTCTGATACGGGGGCTATGCCATCTGACTGATGGCTTCAGTGTATAGGGAGGTCTGAGCAGAGCAGATGGCAGAAAAGACGAAGAGTAAAGGTGAGGAGTGGCAGCCCTGTAGCAGGTGGCTCTGCAGCAGGACAGAAGAGGGGCCTCCTCTCAGGCTCTCAGGGCAGGAGTATGGTACATCATCCAGGGCTGTCTGGAAGAGCAGGAGGGGGCTCGTACATAGCTGTACACTCAGTGGAGACCAATAGCAGATACTGAGTTAATGCAGATCTCCCTCGCTATCGTTTTTGGTTGGAATGACAAGAAGAGAAGATGGATCTTCATTTAAGGTAGAAAGGGATGAGAAGTGTAACGTGGAAAAGGACAGTCTGCATACAAATGACAGGTAAGCGACAGCGCATTTTGCAGAGCTGGGTGTGAAGCATAGTCTATAAAATCCTTGCTTAGTGCTTATCAGGCCTCATCATGTCCAAATCATTTTTTTGCATTTTTTTGCATTTTTTGCATTCCTTCAACCTTTTTCCTCCAGTTCTATGTTACAGGCCTATTTCACATCAGCATCCTTCTACAGAGACGCTCAGTATTGGTAGACAGACAGCGATAGCAACCTGCAGCATGACACCACTGATCAGAATCAGCTGCTGATTTGGATTGATGGTTTCATCTGCTGATGCCCCGTTTGGTTTCACATTTCACCTGAGATACACAGCTCCATCCTCTTCATTATGTCTTCTTGTTGTGACTGTACCTTAGTAGCACTGGAGCTTCTTCTCCAGGTGGACACAACATAACTCAGACTACTCCATCACTCTGACACCATGTAAAGGGCATGTGGATACACAAATAGAAATAAAAAGCTGTAGTTTGTTTTCACCTGATACAATAAGCCGAAGTAAAAACCAAAAAGAAATAGGATCTAAAGATGCATATTTCCTGAGAAGAGTTACTAGATCATACTGTCTGGCTTTTAGTCTGGACAAAATTTCCCAGTCTTCTAAATATAGACCCTAGAAATTACCCTGAAGCTACCAGTGATATAAAGTGTGTTTGTGGCCAATATTCAGGAGAAATTGTTACAATACTTCCCTAAGTATTGTTTAACTGGTGAGCCTGGCACAGCATCGCTGTTTGCAGGGATTATGCACCATATGCACTGTTAGTGTCTGTCACCATGACTTGTGCTATCAGCTAAAACAAAGCAAACCATTTCAACACAGGTCAGGGACTATTTGCACACTGTGTTTGTACATCCTCTTTCATGATGCCCTAGCCCCAGCCAGAAGCACAACAGAGAGGAATCTCGCTCTGGGCTGGAAGCTTAGATATTTGCTGCTTTTCTTCTGCCAATTTAAACAGCCAGCACTTCCACATTGACAAGGCAACTCACAGGTCACAATGTGCTCTGTTGTCAGAGTCACTGATGACAAAGGAATCAGTGTGCAAGGAGACAGCTGTTGCCATCAGGGATCCAGCACAACTCTCCTCAAAGTGCCTCTGCATGCAGGTGAAGGCAACAACCTGGCAGAACCAACACATCAGAGAGATGCTCCTGCAGATAAGGCTGATTTTCAGGAGGTTTCTTCTCCTTCCCAGCACCAGCCTCAGAAAACTTGGAAACTTTTTGCCTTTGCTGCACCTGGGTGAGTACAGATGTATCTTACAGACCCAGTGCTCCACACAGTGACTAATGGCTGGGCAGTTGCCTCAGTTGGCACACAGCACTCATCTGGATGACTCAGGGCTCTGAAGGAGAGTAAAGAGGGTGAAGGGTGAGTGAGCATATGGATGGCATATCTCAAGTCCAGTGATGGGTAAATAATTCCTTTCCTACCAGTGCTTAAAAGGACTGGGAACACACTAAGCAGTACTTCTTTTGAAGATCACCTAGAGATGATTCTCAGGGTCTACAGGAGAAAAATGCTGTAGGAAAACTCTGCTGAGTTTGACAGAGTACTTGGTACCCTCATAGTAATTGATAGAAAGAGCTCTAGGAGTCTCCTTAATAGATGTCCAGAAAAAGTATTCAGGCTTTAAAGCATTCCCAAACCAAGCCCTAACCCAAAGCTGGCTCTTGTCTCACAGGCATTCAGCAGAGAGGCACTGGGTGCCAAATCAAAAGTTGGTCATAAAAGCAACACTCACTTCAAGCAGCAACACAATGGTAAATAATCATCTAGGCTGATGATATGTAGCTCTGAACATTTCTTTCCCAAGATGTTGGACCCCTAGGCATCTTTGTCCTTTAATCTAAGCAGAAATTGGACTTATTTCTGGTTGTCACTGCTACAAAGGAGGAAAGTATACATGCTTAGTGCTCTGAAAGTTCTTGATATGTTAGGTGTCCCCCAGTGTCTAGGGGTTTTAAGGAAACTGGAAAGTGCCACTGGCAGTGACGGTTCTGTTCTGATATCAGTCGTAGGGACAGTGATTTTCTTTTCTGAGGTGGATCAAGATTTTCCCTTGTTGCTTCACTCTTTTCACATCCAAAAATTCTGACCAGCACTCCTCACCAGATCTGCAATGTCTCTGCAGTCTTATGCCTTGGGACAGCTGGTGGCATCCCCTCACTTCCAGATGAAATTGTCTTCCAGCTTTGGTCTTTTGAATCAGCCAAAGGATGAAATCCAATTTGCAGGTTACCCTGATTAGTAGCTTTTTCTTACGAGGTAGCTCTAAAATTTGGAAGGAACACAGTGGCATTTGCATCTTGGTCTGCATGTCTCTGTAGCAAGGATTTAACTACTGTTTATGGAACTTTATGATGCTTTTTCGTTTCCTTTCTTTCACATTCCAGCAGGTGGCATGTACTTGAAGTGACACTAGAGAAGCACTTTCTTTCTGCTGAGTTCTTTGTTCCTTGTTTAATTTGGGTATATATCATATATATATCAGTGACTTATTCAATGCTCTCTAGCAGAAATTGGAAGAAATGTTCATAAGAACATGTCTCAGAGAAACACTTTTCATCAGACATCTCACAAAGCCATCAAAGTCTGTGGTTGTGGCCTGCATTTACCTGCATTCAGAGGCAATGTTGGCAGGCAGCAGCGTTCTAAACTAGTGCATCCCTCTGAGTTCAGCAGAGAGTCTGGCACTCCACATCACTACCAGTTTGATGATGCTCCCGCAGCATCAATGCCAGTGTTGAAATCAAGGACACAGCCTCCAGGGCTAATGGGAACAAGACATATGTCACATTGTTATATGAAATATAATCTGAAATTAAATTATGTCATTGTATTATTTTTTTCTTTATTCATCTCATGAAGCTTAGTCCTTCAAAGGACAATTAAAATGCAGACTGCATATTATAAATACCTGTGCAAAAATACCACAGGCTCTCCTTGGGAAGCAGAAGTTAAACTGTAATTGCCTGTTCACTCCTGTTTTTCCTGCAGCTTTTATGCCATCATTTCTTCCACTGATAGGTTGGACACCACTGAAGACATTGCCTCACTACCCCCCACTGCCTGTTCATGTTTTTCCTCTATTGACTCTAGGCTATCTGAGATCAGGGTGGAACACATATAACATATAACAGTGCTATCTGCAGCTCCCTTATGATACCTGCAGTTCAAAGAGATGTACCCTGGTTAGCTTCCTTTTAGGAAAGTTCAGTTGAAAGGAGCAAAGCCACAGCTGCAGGAAGCTTATTGGAAGTGATAAACATCACTTCAGCAGCTCACACTGCCTCAGATGCACTTCCCCTCAGCCCACCTCCAAAGCTGGGCAAACACTTGCCTCCCCAGCCAATGTCAAGCAGGAATATTGACTGCTGGAATACTTTGATGTGTCAACAGCTAGTTAGGATAAAGCACACTCAAGCTCAATTACAGTACTGCAGGATTAATTTCACCTAACCCTAGCCACATACAACTGCATAAACTAAATTAGACTAGACTAGAATAGAACAGAATAGTTCAATTTGAAGTGACCTACAATGATCATCTACTCCAACTGCAAATGATGCCTAGTCAAAGCCAGGTGTCTAGGTCTACCTTTCCTTCATCAAGACACTGTTGTCTTCACGTGATGGTTCAGTCCCACTAATCTAGACAGTGTTTCTTTTGTCTGCAGGCAGAGCCTAGACTAGTTCCCTAGCTTTCAAGGTCACAGCTGCTTCTCAATCTGTTTTAGCTTCAAGACAATATTTGTGTCCTTTCTCAAGCCCAGCTAACTTCCCTGATGATTGTTGTAGCAACTCAAAGCTGCAGCTCAGCCCTCCCAACGGGCTTGATGTCACCCCCAGGATGAAGGAGCACAGCTCACCCCTCTCTTCCTCTTGCCATGCAGGAGCACATAAGGGACAGACCTTCTTCCTCCCCCTCTCTTCTGCCCCAAGGAAAGCATGTAGGACAGCCAGCAAACTGGGGAGGGATTTTCCCCCATGGAAGCAGAGAGTCCCCAGAGCAGCTGACATTCCTCGGGTCTCCACCAGCCAGTCTGGCTTCAGCCCAGCTGGGAAGGCATCGAGTTCACTCACAGGGATGTAATGAGAGCTGACTGTGCCATGCTCCCACATGAAGTGGAGCTTATGTGGAGTTTGGGAGATTTGTGTCCAGCTCTTGATACCCACCTGGCTCTCTTCTGTGGACTAGACCATCTGTTTTGCATAAGGGACTGCATGCACAGTAAGCACCCGGTGTCTGGAGAGCTGCGACCAAGCCATCATTTCCCATCAACACCCATTGGTCATCCACAGCCAGCAGCTAATCAACTCCTCAGAAGATTTTTCTCTCTCTGACTGGAATACGTCACCTTAGTCCAGGCTGAAAGAACTGCATTTTCCCCTTTACAGAGAGAATGAACAGGGTTAGGTCATTGATAAATCTCAGATCAGTTCCAGTAACAGAAGTAGAAGACAAGGACATCGTCACTGATGGACTATAGATTACATATTCACTCAGGTAAATTCCACCTGAGGGCACTGCTGTTCAGATATCTGTCATTCACAATAAATAATTTTAGCAAGCAAATTCAGCCTCAATCTAATAAAGCACCTGCTTGTGTTTAATTTTAAGTGATAGAACTATTTGTGTGCCTACATTAAGCCTATGTTCAACTGCTTAACTGAATTGCAGCAGCACTGTATATTTCAACTTCCAAAAAGAAATAATTTTATACAGTGTTGATTAGATGACTTGTTGTAGTTTCATCTGGATTTTGTTTCAGCTTGCTCTGCTCATATTCCTGAACAGAGTAAACAGTAGGCAGGGTTAAACACAGACCTGTAAGACATCATTCTCCTAGCATCATAGTGTCATCAAGTCCAACCTTTGACCAAATACCACCGTGTGAATTAAACTACAGCACTATGTGCTATGTCCAGTTATTTCTTGAACACCTCCAGGACTGTTGATTCCACCACCTCCCTGAGCAGCCCTTTCCATTGCCTAAACACCCTTTCAGTGAAAAAATTCTCCCTGATGTCCAACTAAACTTCCTCTGATGCAGATTGAGGCCATTTCCTCTTGTCCTGTCCCTTGTCGCCTGGGAGAAAAGACAGACCCCCACCTGGCTACAATCTCCTTTCAGGTAGTTGTAGAGAGTGATAAGGTCTCCCCTGAGCCTCATTTTCTCCAGGTTAAACAAGCCCAGCTGCCTCAGATACTACTCTAAGACTTATGCTCCAGTCCCTTCCCCAGCTCTGTTGCCCTTCTCTGGACACACTCCAGTACCTCAATGCCTTTTTTGTAGTGAGGGGCCCAAAACTGAATGCAGGATTTGAGGTGTGGCCTCACCAGTGGCGAGTACAGTGGGATGATCACTGCCCTCATCCTACTGGCCACACTATTGCTGATATAGACCAGGATTCTTGGCCACCTGGGCACACTGCCGGCTCATGTTCAGCACATTCCTTGGTCTGAAAGCATAAAGCCAGAGAGATGATATTCCCTCAGCACCAACATAACATCTTGACCACTGGATGACAGATCAGGCATCACATTGCACAGCCTGACTTGTTTTCTGCAATCCATTATTCTTATAGACAGTACTTAGATTTTATTTTTTTCCAGTATTTTTTGCTGTAGACTTTCCATATTTTTAAACCAGGTTTTACCCATAGAATGGGATTTGCCTGAGCAAGAAAAGTTGCTGCATGCTTCTTGCTACAGGCAGCATCAAGCCCAACATTTCTTAGCCTTACATATTTTCAGACCATCTGTGGAAATTCTGTTGGTCATGAACTCTGCATTTGAAGCCTCATGACAGATTAGTTACTGGATATGCAGTGACTCAATAAAAACCGTACAGAAGTATAAGGAGAATGGAAAGGCTTCATGGTAAATGGTTCAGGATCTCAATGTTTACTCAAACTGCCTTGTTAAAGCATCCAGCAAATCTTACCCTAAATATTAATTCAAACCTGTTTAGTGGATTTGTGCTCTAATGGGGAGGAAAAAAAATGATTCTGTGTGCTGTATTAGCAACGTCAGGAAAAATTATAAAGGAAATTTCTTTAATTTTGTAGTGTCATAAAGCAGGAGACAGTAAAACTAGCTGGGGAGGCAGAGAGGTAGCAAAAAAGTTTATAGAGGACCTCTCTAAGTATCAGAGAGATTAAAAATTAGTTGGGAAGTAAAAAGATAAAAAGCTTGAACAATTTTTTGTTTTCTTTTGTCTATTAAGTTGACATGAAACCAGCACAACTGAGCACTGACAGAACAAAACATGCAGCCCACAAACAGCCCCAAAACTCTTTTATATTATCCAAGTCTATAACACTAAAAAAAAAATAGAAAAAAAAAAAGGAAAAAGATGAAGACAAAAAAGAAAGAGAAAGAGAAAAAAATAAAGATGGCCAGGAAAACTCACCCAAGGAGCCAAGTAGGAGCTAACAGTCAGGGCCCATCATCAAGCTTATTTCCTCCCTTTCTTCTAGTTGAAAGCATTAAAATGCCCATAAAATATTAAAGAATTAGTATTAGATCAGCCTCATCTTTGTTATAAAACACTATCAGGAAGTATTTTCCGCCATGACCTAGAAAAGTGAATGGGTTCCTAAACTGCTAAGAGAAGTGGGGTAAAATTACCCAAGAGGACACTGTAAATGGGCTATTAGGGGAAATTCTTCTGCCTAGAAAATCCCCATTACATGCTGGTAGTCCCAATTACTAAGAGGAACATTTAAAACTTGCCATGAAGAACACTAGAAAATGCACAACTGGAAACAATATAGGCCTGGGGGAAGAGATCATCAGCAAAATCGTTGTTTCTGTTCCCATGAGTTTTGCCGACATGCTTTGGGAAGACAATTAAGGTCTTTCCCATCTATAACTCACACAGTTCTGTAAGGCTTCACTAGAACTTTTTAAAACTTAACTTTTGGTGAAATAGGATTCCAGAAAATGCCTGAATGTTGCAAGGCAATTCTGCCATGTGGGATTTAAACTTATTTTGTCCCATGTGAGAAATTTGACTGGGTGACAACTGTGGCATTCTTTTTGTCAGCATAAAAAATGATTTGACTATTCACTGTGTATTTTCCAGGTCTGTGAAAGCCTTTGGGATTACGCTGGAGAAAAGATTTAGATATGTTTCTATGGAAACCGTAACACTTATATAAAAGCCTCTTTAACAAGCAAGAGTGTGACACTGTATCTCATTCAAGGTGAGCCACCCCTGAGATAACTCATTGATAAACTTCCAGCTGGGTTTTAAAGTCTGGGAGGACACCAGTGGATTTCTTACACCTCTAATAGGAGTGAGACTCAGCAGGTACTGCTAGATAACTACTTAGCACGGTAGCCTGGGTGTTATAATCTCACATGGAAAGTTACAGTCATTTGGCTAGACTTGAAAGGAAATTTTTCATCAAGTAGATTATACAGTAATGATTTCTAAGTTTTTGTTTTTCTTACTTACCGCCTACTTTATACATTTGTAACTTCACTGACTCCAGTGTGACCCAGAAGAGAAACTTTGTTATGTTTTTTCCATAAAACAATGAAGTGTTCTAAAGTGTTTTCTTGCAAACACCTAGAAATAGAAGTTATATTTTCTTCACATAGTTACTACTTTTTCTGAGATGAAAGTCTCATTTAAAATTAAGGGAGCTTAGTCTGCTTCACACTGCTCTTCCCAGTAAGCACACAGAAGTTTCTGTTGCAAAGAAACACAAACACTGTAGCTAGCGGGAGTCAGAATTTATTTTTTTATTTTCTCCTCAGAAAAGATGTTCAAATAAATTTTTAGAATCTATTTCAGGTTTTCCCATTGACAGCCATTCTAGCCATATTGAGGATGCTATGGCAATAAACCAGAAATAACAAAACTGGTCTTATTTGATAAGTGGCAAAAGCTGAGAGGGAAAGTTGTTTTCTAAATTACTTCTGGTTATTTCAACATAAAAATTCCACTGACATGAAAAAAAATTGCTGGAGCAAGAATTGAAGGGCATTCTAGGTACAACATCGCATTGGGGGATTGATTTTTTAATCTGTTTCTGCTACTTGAAAAAGTGCAATGGGTTAAATTATTTTTGATTGCATGGAGAGGTATTGTTTTTCAGGGTATAAGTGGCCCCTTCTGGATTTTAACAAAGCCTGTCATGTACATTTTTGTCTATGAACTTCTAAGTCATTCACAAACAGCTGCAAAATGCTCCCCCTGAAAAAGAGAACAGCAGCAACACAAAGGGGCTATCTCAGACCTGTTCAGGGACTGATCCTGAAAAGACTCATGTAGTAACCTGATTTCTCATGCTGTCATGGTACCTCTGAAAACATCCTTTTCCACAGACTGAGTTAATAAACTCATGCATGCATTCCTGCAGTACCTTCACTTTTTTCTTTGCTACACAGGCACTAAATATGCCATTGATGTCTGTTTTGACAGTTTATGTTCATTAAGAAGTGCACCAAACTACCACTGCCCCATCATTGCTGTTGACGTGGTTTTGAGTGATCAAAAAGGAATAGTTGTTACGCTTGGCTGGACGGGCCCACTTGCTGGTGCAGCCAAATGTCACTCAGCTAGGTGACCTGTTGCAGAAGACATGAAGATATACAGAGTCAGTCTGTGTTGTAAGGAGTCATGAGGTGATTGACGTCTTCCAAGTTTTGCTCTGGTAGGATATGGAAAGCTAAGGAAACACGCACCAAAACCAAAATTCCCTAAGAAGGTTTCCACATTATCTGTCCAAGAGAAATATGGTTTCTATACGTGTGGTGTTGCCACCTTTCTACTAACTGTGTTTCTGAATTGCCCAACAGCTCATTCAATTCCCTCAGCTTTCAATGAGACAGGGAGGTACTTTCTACCTCTTATTCCTTCCAGAACAATAGTTTCCAACATTATTTGCAGGAGCCTGGATTGCCTTGGGTAAGCTCCCTTTCTATGGAGAAGAAGACAAAGCAGGCAGGTACAAACCATGCAACAACTTCTCATACAAAAAGTTAGTATTCAAGCACAATACCATAGATATTCAGTCCTGTGGGACAAAGGCATGTCCAGAGGCTCAGTGCTGTGAGGATGGAAGCCAGAATTCAATTCTTCATGAATCACCTCTCCCAAGCCCTGTTGTTTTTCTATTCATGACCCATAGGTAATGTTCTCTGCTGCTCACGTTCTGTAGCAACACTTCCAAATAATGAGACTCAGAAAATTCTAAAATGGATGTTTTCAGTTGTTTCATCACTGGTAATCACACTAGTTAATTAGAGCTGGCTTTATGGGTTTGCAACACTTGCTAACTATGACACTGAGCATGAGCTGCACGGTGCAAATTTTCTTCATGTATAGTATGAAAAATTGTATGTAGCTAAGGCATCTTCAGATGTTTTCTCCGCATCTCACAAAAACTAATAATTTAAGCTTCAGAACACCTGTGATGGATGGGATATCTATTTTCCTTGCAACAGAAACAATGCAGTCATAAAGGCTAAGATTTCCAAGGCAAGCTTTCTAGAAGCAGACTCAAAGCTTGGTTCACTGGAGCACCTCTAGCAGCATGTCTGTTCTGGATCTGATTCAGACTTATTCAGTAGAATTGGCTTTTAAAAATCACTTCTGGAAAGCTCCAGACTTGCTGCTTCTGCCAGCCTCCCTGGGACCTGTGCCACATGTGCATAGATTGGTGGAAAACTCCTCTTTGCCTTCCCCAAGCCTACTCATACTCCAGATCCAAACTTACCACATTAACAGTAGATTCAGGTATAATTCTTGCCTGGTCCTTGCTCTTGCCGCTAGTCCCATTACCATTGCATAGGAGCTGTATATTCGTTTCTTTGGCAACATCTTCCTAACTCCTAGATGTGCCAGATACACACAGTAGCTTTTTGAAGTGATGTAGATGTAGCTACTCACAGATTCTGGTTATGCGTGTGTTCAGCCATACCAGTTGCAGCACAATTTGGTGATGATTTTATACCTTTATTTCTGTTTGAAAAGTTCTGATTCCTCCACTCTGAATGAAGCAAGCGGCTGACACCTTCTTTCAGGTCCCACCCTACCTTTTCTGTGTATGACTCCTGTTTCGCAAGTGGACTATTCAGTGGAGACCAATATGAAAGTATTTCATCAATATTCAGATGACAAAAACATCCCCATTTGATTTTGAAGTTGCTGATTAGTACAGAAGAAAGTACATGAAGAGGAGGTGGTATTCTGTCTTCCAAACATTTCTTGGAACAGTTCTCATTTGGAGTGTCCACTGGTGGGAAGCTATATTACACCTGGCACAACACAGAAGCATAAAAGCTGTTTTGCTGGTGCTGTGAATAACTCTTCCCAAGTGAAACCTCAAAATTTAACTGAGTCATTCATTTGCAGAGAAGCATCAGATGTTCAGAGTCTTCCAGCTTGGCCTATCCTTTGGAGAAGGAATGTGCAATATGAAGTTCAAGTTTTTTCAATTGTCTGCATATACGTGCACACACACACATAAGAAAACAGGCTGCTTCTTGAACAAATCACTCAAAAAGAAAGTAATTCCTTCTTTTAAGTACTTTAGCTCAGTGGTAATGGTCATTCCAAGAATTACCTCCACCTGAAGAACTGAGAAACCAACAGACTTCTTTTCCCACACATAACTGGCTCCACGCACAACTTAGATTCACACAGCATATCTTTCCAAGAGATACAACTTACTCACACAGTCAGAAAAAAAAGCACTTGAAATGTCACGTTGCCACATTTGCTGCTGACATGATCATACAGTATTGTAGTATAAAATAACTGATGGGGTTTGTCCTACATGTTCTGGTGGAAGGTGACCAGTAGCTGGCCTTCCAAGACTTCTGTGGAGTGCATGCAGCTACCTGCCTCTGCCGGGGCAAAGGGATTCCCCAGGTTTTGTAAGATGATGCAGATAATCATGTCACTGTGATTCCCATTCACTTTCATCAAATGAAGCCTGTTTTGTTTACATCAGTACAGCTTTTTTTTTTCCTGTGTCCTCAAATATCATCTCACTAATTATACTGGATGTCAGTTTGCAAGATGAAATGATTCCTATTTCATAAGAAAATAGAAGCCAAGCAACTAGATTCAAATTAAGATATCTTCATGTGTGGGGCTTGACAAGTGTAATTTTGGAAAGTAAGTTTCTGTGTGGTCACTGTTAACCCCTGCTAACTCTGATAGCATCAGAATTTAGATTTAATTTAGTTTAGTTTAGATTGTTAGAAAAAGTTTCCAACTTTTTTCTTTTATTTTGTTGGGGGAGCAGGGTGTTTTGGTTTTGTTTTTTTCTTTTGGTTTTTGTTTTGTTTTTTGAGGGGGAGGGGTTGTTTTTTGTGGTTTGGGGGTTTTTTTGTTGTTAGTTTTATTTCTTGCAACTGAGTGCTGGAGCTGAGGGATTTGAGGGATTTCTATGTTTACAGACAGCTGGATATATGACAAATAAGGGTTTTTTCAGAAACTTCCAAATTGAGATGGAAGTTATAAAATGCTCCCTCGAAGTTCATCCCTTGTATTTCAAGTGCTGACTGGTTTGGTTTCACAAAATAATCTTTTCTTTGATAAAGCAGTTGCACACTTAAAATGTCTGCAGTCAAGAGGAGGACAGAAAGCAGTTAAAGGATCACTTAAAAATATCAAATTATAAAAAACCAACTTAAAATGTTAAGAAATAAATCAGATCCTGAAATTAAACAAATTAGAGCTGTGAAAAGTTGCAGCAGAAGGTCTGGCTGGAAATTTTCATATTAATTTTTTTAAAATAAAATCATTCAAATCCCGAAATCTTTCTAAGATATCTTCTTGCACTACTGAGGCTTTGGTAAGTGCTTCACTTGAAGTAACTTTAGATATTATCATTATAGATGCACTAGTTTATCCCAGCTGTGCCTCAGGAGGCAGAAGACAGGAAGCAATACCCTGTCCAGTACAGACAGAGCCAAGAGGAATGTTTTATTCTCCATTTGGTTGCAGTAGATGCAATCAGTCCTGAATTCTGTATAGTTGGCTTCTCCACTCATCACCCACACAAAGAAAATTCCTGGAAGGCAAAATGACACAAGTATCATGAGAAATTACTCTGTGCTCCAAGGGCCAGCATTGGACAACATTACCAGGCACCAAATACCCAACGATTGCTGTTGGCTTTGCCAATAAAATTCCTACTCATCACTTCTCTGATGCAGAGAAACCTTTTATTGCAGCAAGAATTAGCTATGGAGCATTGCCACCAGAGACAGTACATAGGATAGACAGAGCAGTGATCTACTCAAAAGCAAACTCCTGATATTTTTATCAAAACCCTTTTAATCAAACTATTTATCCAATTTGTTCTTGTTTTGCCTGTTATACAGTATTTCTCTTAATAGAAAATACAGTTATTATGTGAGTACTTTTTGAGGTAAATGGCAAAAAGAAAAATTTACGTGGATGAAAAGAAGGAGTGGTGATGGCTGCTATGTATGAGCTAAGGAGAAAGAGGATGTGAACTGGCAGAAGGAATATCCACCATCAGCTCTATGCTGTTCCACATGGCTGTGGTCCTGGACACAACATTCCTACAGCCCAGCCAGTCACCTAGAGAATGACAATGCCATGCCCCTACCTTTTTCAAGTACACAAAGATGCATAATGCTTTGCTTTGAGGGAATAACTACAGCTACAATTCCTAAAAGGTGCTCAGAGAGACAGCAAATCTTCTCAAACTCTTGCCAGAGAGGCCTTGTGGCTCAGACATGGTTGCACGCTAACAAACTCCAGGCATGATTTTTCCCCAAATGAAGAGTACATTCTTTACATCCAGCACATCAGGACAAGGTAATAACTTACAGCTTACCCTCCAGATTGGAGCATAAATAAAATGGATTAATGACATAGAGTTTATTTTTGGTTTGGATTCTCCTCATTCTATTTAGAGCATGAAGCCCAGAGGCAACAAACAAAAAAAACCAAGTCCCATGAAAACGGTTTGCTCTGACAGCTAGGTGGGCCAGCAGAGCACACTCCATTTGGGGAGATACAGCCCACCCAGGTGATACAGTACCACACTTAGATGAATGCACAGTGTAAACACACTTTCTAGCTGGAAGTGTTTCCGAAGGTGGGAACTCAGGTATGAGCTAACAGATTGTACATGTAAAAAACGTGTACTAATCTTGAGAAAATTAGAGCTTGGAGTGGGTAATGACAGCAAATGTTTGATGCTTCTCATAAGCCCATCCAAAATTGTGTTTTGACCCAATTAGCTCTCATTGGTCATTTTCACTTTGGTCAGAAACCTCAAATAGACTCAAACTAATACAAATTCTTCCCTGTTTGTCATATCAACAGAGCAAATATTATTTCAAATAAGGGGAAAATGAGCAGAGCAAACCTCAAACAAACTTACCAGTAAGAATAAATAAAAAGAAGTTAAGAAATCTGTCAGCTCTGAGCAATTGTCAGAGATGGGCATTTTCACAGCAACATACCAGCAGTACATGATGCAATGATTCTTGTGAACATAATGTACTTTGGTAACTATGAGCAGCCATGCTAATATAGCAGTAGATGTAAAAGACATTATTATCTAAGACCTGGGACAGTATGGCAAGATGCAAGCAGTCAAAACATCACAGGCATATCCCAGTAGGAGGCTAGAGCAAAGCTTTACTGATACTTCATTTGCTGTGAGATATGCAACACGTAGGCAATGATGAACATGGAGCAAGTGCTCATTTACAGCAGAAGAACTTCACATTGTTGAGTGCTGTGTCATCCTTAAGCCCCTGTGGTGGCTCTACCTTGGTCTGGAGACCACATATCTTGCAGCTTTTGCTCCATGGGCCAAAGCTACCCCACGATAGTCCATCGCCTACTAGCACAGTTTCATCTGAGCATCTGAACTGAATATTGTTGGCTGCTGTATCATCACCTCCTCCTTGGGACTTCTCTGTTCTCAGTGAAAAGGAGGTCAAGTAGCCTCCAGGGCAAACTTGGAAGATGGTCCAGGTACCCCACCTGACAAAAAGCAAATGGAAGAATGTCTGGGCTCTGCAAACTGCTGAAAAGGGCTCCTTCTCCTTGTCATGCTACTCTGAAGCTTAACACTTTCTTGCTCACAGCTATGATCAGCACAGCGTCCTGCTGCAGTCTGGGGCCCCTTATTTTCTCTTTTTTTTAACTTGTCTTCCAAGAGTGTATTTTTTTCTTCATTGATATCTCATCAGAAAAACACCGGGATAGTTTTATGGTTCTGGTGGAAACTTCAAGAGCAGCCTAAGCACATGTATGATGATGCATCCCTGACATATATAACAAGTACACACCAGACACCAGGGAGGGCAGACACTCTGATGTCCAGAGGTGCAGTACTGTTGCCTGCAGCAGGGCCACTCAAGCAGTTTCTAAATGTGTAGTTAGAAACCCCTTTTCTCACATTTGCCCCAGATGTTGCAGATTTCCAAATAAATACTTTATGCCTGGGACCATATTTCAGGTGTTCACAGTGCTCTGCAAAAATTTCAAGAGCAAACAAAAAGCAGTAATATGAGGTAACCGTGTTTAATTACCATAAAAATTAATGAACACAAAAGCCCCAACCACCTGTTTTGATTCACTATACTACAGCACTGTGCATAGAAAGCAGGTCAGAGAAGAGTCTCCTGTAAACGGTAACACCCGTGGGTATTTTGTGAGCTGGTGCATGACAAACAGGAGAGAAACTGCAGTGTTACTTACTCCCCCACCAAGGACTCAATTATTGAGTCATCTTGACAATGCAGGCGTATGCCATTCAGAGCAGTGTCATCTCTTCCAAATTGGGAGGGCTCCACCTGCAGTAGAAGTCACATAGAGGCAGAGATAAAGGCAAGGCGGAGAAGACCTGGAAAAAGACCTTGACATGGCTGTCATAAACAGTCCCTCCTAACTTCTTTCTGTAATAAGAAAGAGAAAATGTTTTGCGAAGCACATGGAAAAGATGCCTGTTACTGGGAACCTACATAACCCTTGTAACATGCTCTTTGTGTTTTCTATTTCTGACCCAATGGGTAAGGCAGGGTCTCAGAGTTCCAGGAGAGACACTTGTGGAGGTTGTCTGTTTCCCTGAATCCAGCAGCAGATTTTAGCACTGACGTGACTTCTCTCAGCAACATCTGCCACATGCAGACTATGCAACTGCCAGCACACCTCTATCCTGACTGACAGCAGAAGAATTCTGGCAGGAGGTCTGTTTTTGCTGTATCTAATGGGAAAAGTCTTGGCCTAAGGAAAAAAAATTGTATTTTTCTTTTCTGGTGTACCTACAGTAGCAATATGTTCCAGAAGACTCATAGTTTTATGTACAGAGTACTATAATCAAGAAGAAGAAAAACTCTGCAGAAAGTCCTTGGGCTCTGGAGGAGACTCTACTGGGAGGTGGAGAGCTTTAGACCAGGGTGCAGGAACAGGAGATGGTAGGAATTGGAGAGAGTTTTACCTTCAGTGCAAATCCATTGGCATAGCCATAGAGGCAAAACTGCCGACTGCCCCACTTGCCCCAGTGGCCTCCATTGGGCACGGCGAGGACAGAGGTGTATTCACGCTCCCCTGTGCCTGGGCTGCAGAGGAGGAGCAGGGTGAATGTAGCTGGCATGGGGAACTTCATCTCTTGTGCTCTGCATCTGCTGAAGGAGAGCTGGTATATTGACAGGGGAATTTATACCCTGCCAAGGCAGCTTGCTTTTCCCCACCAGTCCATTGACAAACACCATTGGAACAATAGTTTCTACCCAGGCAGTGACACAGCACTTGCTGACCTGCTCGCAGTGCCCATGAGGAGCTCCTCTGGGAGTTCAACAGCCAACAAGAAGCAGATGCTGTGACCATAGGTGTATCCACCATCACTGAAGGGCTACACAAATTCCTATGTGCTCCTTCCTCTGCTCATGGTAGAAGCTTAATATCAATTTCTGCTGCTGGCTATGCAGACATGGGAATGTTTGCCTTCTGAGAGTAACTTTCATAATCATTTTACCTATTGCTGGATGTCTGTAAAGGTGGGTCAAACTACAGGAAGAAACACAACAGACCTGGTCTGAAACAAAGGATAAATAAACTCAAGCCTTGTATTTCCCAACACCTTCTGTTGAATAAGATTCCTGGTGAGCTCAACAAAAGTGTCAGTAATTTATAGTTTAAATGTCCTTTTTTTTCAGCTGTCATTTTAGCTCAATAAAAAATAGTATGCCATGCTTTGCTACAAGCTTAACTGAAGTCAGACACGCTGGGATGCCCACAGTGTTTCTCAAGGATCACTGAGCTAAGTGCCATTGGGAGGCATGGACAGCAGGTTTTCTAGCTAGAACCCGAGGACACAGTCTCAGAGGAAGTCACAACGCAAGGAGAGGTGAATTTGGAATCCTGGAGCTGAGATTCTCTTAACACAGTTAACCAATGCTTCCCAGGGCCCTTGGTCAAACTTGCAGCATGTGACAGAAGCTGTTTCTCTGTTCAATAGGCAAAGAGAATACATTTTAGAGAAGTATAGTGAGCCTCAGGATTCTATAGCAAGGAGTGGTGCCACACTTGGAACTATCAGAAGGCAAAGAATTTTCCTCTTCTAAGTTTCTCTTCAACATCTGCTCTGCTCTGTCTGTTTCTGCTCCATTAAGAGGTGATGTTGCTTTTCCCACTCTTGACTTCCTTGTTCTTGTCAGCGCTTTGTACAGGTATGTGCAAACTGAGATGATGGGAAGTTGGATGAGCCTTTGGTGGGAGGCACCAAAAGAGCACAGCACATGATAGAAGCACAGCCTGCTTTCCTATTTAAATCAGAACTTTAATTTTACTCCTCCAAAGGGGAGTCAAAATCCAGAGGAGACGTGTTTTCCCTCACAAGGACTGTGCGATCGCATCTGTCAAACCAGGTGTGTTTGCTCAGACAGGGTCACAGGGTGGTAGCCGGGGACACTCAGACCTGCCCTTGGCTGCACATGAATGGAAAGGAGCAGGAGTCAGAAAGAAAAGGCTGGGACCTGGTTAAGACTGCAAAAGAAGATCCCCACATTCATTTCTCCTTTGCTAGAGCAAAACAGTCACCCTTGGCCACTTCACCTCTGGTAGCAATGGCATAGGTGCGCAGCCCGGCAGGACCCACCTCCCCTCAGACTCTGTTCAAGTCATGAGATTCCTGTCTTTTCCCAGCCTCAGAGGTAGGATCCCAAAGCACAGTGAACCCACAGTGTACAGGGGAGTTGGACGAGGCCAAAGAATGATGACGCCACTTTCAGGGATTTGGCCCTAAGAAATGACTCTCATGCACACTTCAGAGGCCCATAAGAAAACTCAAGCCTACGACAAGAACTGTCACTCTGGGACTTGGGAAGTACAATTTTTTCCATTTGTAACAAAACAACCTGGTGACCTGGGGTGCCAAATGTGGGCTGCCTTGGATTTGATTTCACAGTACATGGCTTAGATATAGCACTTAATAAGTACAAAGCAAAGCAGATATTGATTTTTGCTACCACGTAATGATGTCAATTTTACTTGGATGCCTCAACAAGTTTCCTAAGATCAGCTTACATAAACTAGCAAAATCAAAAAACTCTTTCTCACTCCCTCTCCTGTATTTAAATATCCTTGAAAATGTCAGAATACTTTTAAAGAAAACTGGAAAACTGATGAATTTGATTAATGAAACATGACTATAGTAAAATGATGATGATACAAGGTATTTTGTCCCTTCATTATTCATCCAGTTAAAATTATTTTTGCAGGCACAGGAGCACAAAAATTATGCCACTACTCTTCAGCTTTTATATATACCTTTAAATTTTTAAATAATAAGGTAACTATAATACTAAGCAGTATATTGATTTTATAAAATTATTATTTTTATGCTATGATGCATTTACAGTCTATATGGAACATGGAAAATAAATTTATGTCTATAACACATAAAAATATATACTATACAAAATTTGCTTATGTTATGATGTTATTGAAAAAATTATATTAGTGGCTTTTGAAAATTTATTAATTTCTGATTTTTACCCGTGAAAATACCACACACTTAGAACTTCAAGCTTCATTTGGCACTGTTGTGTGTTGTCTTTCTCATATTCTGTTTCTCGTGTTCATGTATACCTTCTGCTTCCCAAAGGACAGTGATCATTTGAGACACTGAACTGCCCAACCATTTCCTAGAGCTTTAGAAAAGCATGGAATAGACCATGAAGACATGCAAGACCACATCTGCTTCAATTTTCTCACTCCCTTTTCAGTCCTCATGGCTCAGCTCTCCATTCACAACCCATGTACGTCCACCTTGATCCTGGCAGTCTGTCAGGAGCTGTGTGTGCGGAGATCCTGATTGTGTCAGCATGGTACTCTTTGTCTGTGTTCAGAAGAAGGTCATGCAACTAGGGCAATTTCTGGTTTTTATTTCTTTAGTATTGTAAGGATTGTGCATTTTTAAAACCTAGTAATCAATATTATTTTTCATGGTGGACAGAGAAAATCAGTTCCTATTACCTTTTCTACCATGTGTTTTGTAGAATACCCTACCCAAGATTAAATATAGTGATCTAGAAAAAGTTTGAATTTTATCAACAATACACAGAAGTAAAAATGGCACAAAAGAAACCTGGACATGCTGGAGAGAGTCCAATGAAGGGTAAAAAGATAACTGAGAAAGTGGAAAATCTCCTCCATGAGGAAAGCCCAAGACAGCTGAGACTGTCAGCTTGGAGAAGAGAAAGCTCAGATGGGATCTTATCAATACCTATAATTACCTGAAGTGAGGACAGAGTCAGGCTCTTTCAGTGGTGCCTGGTGACAGGACCAGGGGTAATGAATATAAACTGAAACACAGGAGGTTCTGTCTGAACATCAGGGAAAAGTTTTTTGTAGTGAGAATGACTGAGCACTGGCACAGGTGGTTCAGTGAGGTTGTGGAGTCTCTGTCCTTGGAGAAATTCAAAAGCTATCTGTACAGGGTCCTGCGCAACCAGCTCTACGTGGCCCTGCTCGAGGAGGTGGCTGGACCTGATGACCTCTCTTCAACCTCAACCATTCTCTGACTCTTTGGTTCTGTGAACTGGAAGAGAGAAGTCAACAGGAATGAGGCACGATAAATGCTCATGAAGATAATCTCAGTGATGTATTTTGAAAGAGCTGTAGGAAAGGTTGAAGGCAGCAAGAGCCCAGGAACTCAGAAGAGGAGTGGAGGTAAACAGCATCCATCAAAGAAGTAAGTACAGAGGGGTGGTTTTGGCTGAATGACTGTGTATTTCTGTGTGCTCTTGGCCATTTTATACTCCTCCCACACTGTTACCAAGATACTGCTTGCCACCCATTAACTCTCAGTAGCCATGTTCCTCAGAACCTCTAATGTCAAACTGACCATTACCATTAGGTATAAACCAGATGTAAATCACACAGCCTGCCTTTGTCAAACCTTCCTCATCTGCAGCTTGGGATGTAGATAAGATGCTCCACAGCTAACTGCACGCTGCAGAAGAACGCACTATCTCATGGAAACAGTAAATCAGCAAACCCAGAAATCACACCTATTGCCAAAGAAATATGAAAGGGCAATAAAGAATCTATTCTATTCTGTTCTATTAAAGTATGAATAAGCAAAGGGTTGTATTATTTAGAAACAAGAGGTGAGATTCTGAATTAACATAGGCATCTATAGTGCAGATGTCTACATATGAAATAATCACAGTGGGCTCCCTTTATAGCTGCTGAGAGAGACAACAGGACAACAATAGAGAGGAACAGATACCTCTACATGAACCTCTCCCTAGAAATACCCATTCTTGCCTGCTGACTGCAGGGAGGCATGATCCCCATCTGGACTAGTCTTATAACCTCAGATTCTTTTTATGCTTTTGTAGGCTAAAAACAGTAGTGATAAATGAGAATTAGTTTCCAGTAATATGGGCAAATGTTTAAGAGAAAATGAGTAATCAAATTATGTGCTGTGTGGTCCTCATTTTCTCATTTGCTAAATTGACTCAGATTAATAGAAAATAGAATAGCAAGAAAAATGCAAGTGAGAGACGTCAAAAGTGATACAAGAGCCAGGATTTTCTAGATACATGAGCAGAGAAAGAAGCTTTCAACAAACAACAAAGTATAGCCATTTGTCAGATAGAAGAGGCGATAGTTTCACATTAGTGATTGGATATAAAGAAGACCTCCATAACAAGGTGATGCTCCTCTTGTTGTGAACTTATTTTCAGGAAGTTTTCCACCTTCCCAGTTTTCATATAAAACTTTTCCTTGGAAAAGTTTGACATTTTAGTTATTTACTATTTATTCACTGGTGTCTTTTTAAGCAGAAATTACAATCTTTACAGTTTCTCTCATTTTTTTATTTCTGTATTACTAATAGGACTAATTTTCTTCATCTATAAATTATGTATGTCTTCTTTCTTTAGCCTCATTCTTCATTTGCTCATCGTAATTTTTGTTTATTATGTTTTTACACATTCTTGTGAAAGACTAACTGCCCTGGCCTGGGATCTCTCAATTTCTTTCAGTTTTCAATTCCTGTCTAGAAGTCAGCATGCCAAAACTGCTTATTTTTTCCAGAGACTGCCACAGAACAATCCTCTCTATAAACAAATCTGAGGTAGAGAACATGAAGAAACACAAGACAACAAGACAGGTTGTCTGTGCCTGCAGCCCTAAGGCAGGATCAGTCCACAACTAAGTGTTCACTAAAGATGAAGGATGTTTCCCCAATATGTGCTTAAAAACTTGCATTTATAAACACACAGAACCCTTAAGCAAGACAGTCTAGTGCTCAGCTGTCCTTACTGTTGGGCTGACTCTCCTAACAGCTCCTGAAATGTAAGACTACTGGTTTTTTCATACTTATTTGTATGAAAATTTTATTTGTTTCTTCCCTACACTACTACTTACACATTTAAAGACTATTTCCATGTCCCTCTTCAGTCTTGTCTCCTTACTAAAGAATCTCAGTTCTTTCAGTCCTACTGCTTATATCATTTTGGAGATGAGGTGTTTGTGGGGCTGGTTTGGGTGTTTTTTTCTCTCCTCTATGAGCAGGTCTGCGGCTTCCTTGAATTTCTTCTTCCAGAACCGTACCCAATCCCAGCTAAGATGAACCAAAATGTTAAAGACAGAAGAAGGATTATTCAGTGTGGCTTGAAGGTTGCACTTTTGTTTAAGTACTCCAGTACAATTCCTGTCATTTTCACAATGATGTGATACTGTTATCTCACACTCAGGTTATGACCTGCTATACTGACCTTCACTTTTCCTTCATACTAAATTAATTTCAGTATTACCTCCCCACACAAGAAGAGAAAACACATAAAGGGTCCACCTTCCATAGAGATGGCACAATGAGATCATTGTGATTTCCACCTGCATAGGATGGCCAGCAAGCAAATCAAATATCCTTAAGAAACTTGCTGAGCAGAAAGTGAGGAGGGACCATAGCCAGTACCAAAGAAATTGTTTTGCTTATGACTCATGGTTGTTTACATTCTTTGCACTTAGACATTCATTTCTTTTCAAGGCTGTGTTAGGGGCTAGAATTGGCAGGAAAGGAAGTTCACAAATTAGAACTAGACAATAGTAGCTAAAAAGTAGGAGTATCTGCTCAGGTAGGATTGTACAAGGGCAGATGGGGATGGAGAGAGGTGCTGTCTGGCTGTAGTCCAGGTGCGCTTGGAAGGAGGTGGAGGGAAGCTGTGAAGAGAAAATCTGGGACCTGCAGATAAAGCCAGAGCAGACAACTCAGTCCACTTCTGTCCAGGGTATAGGACATCACTGGGTAAGAACAGAAACAGAGGCATTGTCTCATTTGGTATTGATACTTGACCCTTTCTAAAGGTTTAATCCCACATATGCTGTGTTCTAGACCTCTCATCATTTTTGCTGATCTCTTCTGGACTGTACTCAACTAGTCAAATGTGGTTTTGAACAGCATTTCCACAGACACCTTGCCACTGCAGCATGATGATTGAAAGGTGAAAACTTTGCACTTACTTATTTAGTAAAAATGCCCAATTAGACAGCGAGGGTGAGACTAGCATCTCTCTTCCTGTAGAAATGCTGCCTCACCAGTCACTCTCTCTCAACTCTCTTTAAAGGTGTCTATTCTTGTGTTAGCGTAATACTTTGCACCTGTGCTTATTTTGAATTCTATCCCCACCTTTTACTGTCTTCAGCATCTCTCAGGTTGATGACATCTATAAATTTAATAAGCAAACTCTGTATTCCACTGTGCAAGTCATAAATAAAAATATTGAGTAATTTCAGACGTAGAACAGTCTCCTGTGGAACATGGCTCAATATGTGTTTCTACAATTGGATCAGGCTTTCGACATTTTTCACCATTGATTCAAATTGCTAATTAATTAAAACTAAAAAAAAAAAAAAAGGAGAGATAGACTCTCCTGTAGTGCAGACTTGCTGACAGCCAGAGGTCAAATGCCAATTTACACCCAGTGCAAACCTTCAACTAAAGATCACTTCACATATTAAAACTCTAGCAACTTATTCTGAAAATTCACTGGGAAAATTAATTTCTCAGGAAATCTAGCCTCAACCACAGCCACAGGGCTCTTCAGTTCCCTGAAAATGAGTGTTGTGGTGTATCCAAAGTGATCTATTCCCTGAACCATGTCAGTGCCACACTTCTCTGGCTTTATACTCTGTGTACACACAAGTGCATATCTGGGTTTCCAGCTTCAGTAAACCAAGTGGTTCTCTTCGTGGGGCCAAGCTGCCACCAGCTACAGCATACACTGCCTTGGGATGCAGACTGATTGCTACGGAAGCAAGCCAGTCCCCACCACTTGGCCGTGGAAAGCTGTCTGGTGCTAACAGCAGTGCCAGCAGTGGTACTTCAGTCCCAGAGTGTCCCAAAGACTCCCACAGTCACCTGCAGAGAGCTGGGATCTCTCAACTGCTCCTACTGGTGGATCTTGACCATCCTCCTCTGTTCCTTCCCTCCTCTTTAATTGCCCTGCAGAAAATGGCAGCATGTGCTGTGGGTGGGGTTTGGCCACGCCTGCAGTGGCAGGGTAGCTGTGTGGGCAAGAACACCAAGACAAAGAGAACAGAGTAGAGTCTACTCAGGGTTGGGGAGGGAAGAAGGAAGGAAGAAAGGAAAGAAAGAAACTGTGCAAAAAGCTCTGAAAATAAAATTGAATACTTGTAGATTATTTTGATAAATACCAGATCAGTCAAAGTTACCTTTATTTTTTTTAAAAAGGACTCGATTAATGGATCCTGAACACAGGTAAAGAGGACGATAAAGAGAAAGGAGAGGACATGCCTTTATTTGTCATCAAAATGTCTAAAAGTGTTTAATATACATAAGGGTTTTTTTCTTATATCAAAATTTTCCATCTCCTAAGGTGATTCAGGTGTTGGTTGCAAAGACTTTAGCCACCACTGCAAGGTGCATGCTCATAAATAGAACAGATTGCACCCTAATCTACACCCAGAGACAGGCAATGTGATGGTCTGTACCATGCCACATGTTTTGGTAGTCTTGAGGCCATCACCCTAAGACAAGGACCCATGGAACAGAGTCCATGTTCTTCCAGGAAACCCACATGGGGAGTTACAATCCCTTTCCAGTCCAGAGCAAGGTAGAAATAATCAATGATCATTGGGAACTACCATGTGCAATTACTGCTGGCCACTGCAGTCTGAATGTTTGTCCTCAGGAGGCAACTCAAGCAAAAGTCTTCTCTCTCTCTCAGGAACTCTTCACCAGCAGTCATGATGATCCAGAGAATTTTCTGTGAAACAGATCCTGTCTACTTCAGTTAGCCATCCAGCTCTGGAGTTGATGCTGCAAGGTACCTTGATCCAGCAAAGCCTTTAAACACAGTATTAATCTTCCAGACTTCATTTATATTCTTAAAGTTCAGCAAGTGCTAAAGGGCTTTGCTGTACTCGAGCTTGCAGCACCTTGAAATTTCTTCAATTAGCAGCCTTCAAATCAAGGTTGCAAAGTCCTCATCACTGACCAGAGAACCAATGACCTGTGAGGCAGCCCTGGTCCTGATATAGTTCTCCTTCATTACAAAATTGTGTGAACCTTGATGATCTGGACCCAATGGCTTTGCCTGGGGATCTGGACTCACCCATGTGTGAGGCTCTGGACTAACCAGAAGATAAATCATGTGATCAGAAAATTTGCTGATGTGTTACTCTGGGGCCTCTATCAGGAACAGATGACTAGAGGAAGCACTAATTAGGCACAGATTAATCCAAAATATTCTGTACCTGGGAGTAGTTTGGAGTGAAAACAGGAAGACTAGTCCTTCTGAGTTATGAATAGGTATTTCTTCTGTGGTTTTGAACCTGCTATATGCTTGACTTCAACTCCTGCAAATGCACTGATCCGAGCCTCCATCTCTTGCCTCACCTCTGTCACAGACATCAAGTAAAAGAATTGGTCACCACCTGCAAACAATAGTAGCTGTTTGGGGCATAACCTATTTATTATTTACAGTCTGTTAAAACCCTGATCTAGAAAGGTCCAGTTTACTTGGTGAGTTTCCATAGTGTTCTTAACAGAGGTATCCAAGGGCTCCACAACGCTCCTTTGTTTCACATTTCTCCATGCAGTAGTCCAGGCACAAAAGAACCCACTTACTCTGACTGCCAGATTTCCTTGACTAGATTTCAAAGTTTCAGGTATTACATAGGATACAATAATTCAAGGCAAAGCTACAACTGCTTGCAGAAAACTTCGTTCTAAAGTTGAGACCCTACTGCCTCATCGCAAACAACTCAAAAAACACCAAATGACTGGGAATACATCTATGAATGAGTGAAATGATCCACCTTGAACCACCAAGGAAGGCATGACAGAGGTGCCCTAGGCAGCACTCACGCTCGGTCAAGGCTCAGGATCGAGTTCCCAGGCTCTGTCTTGCTGCCAATCATCCCAGACTACCATATCTAGACCCTGGCTCCCTGAACAGGCCCCTGGTGTTAAGATCCAGTCCCCTTTGCAACATTTTCTGCTTTGTCCCTTGCCCAAAAACTTGCAAAGGAAAAGAGGAACAATTACCCCAGCATCATTAAAATTGTAGCATTAAGTGGGGTATATGTGCCACATCCCACTAGTCTGTGCTGTGATGGGTGATGCTGAGAGCTGCAGGGAGCAGGAAAGTCCTGAGGAGGTAGAAAGTATAGTGGAGAGGGAAACAGAGGAGGCAGATGTCTCTCTCCTTGCATCCAGGTAGTGACCATTAACATGGTGAGAAGCAAGGGTAGGCCAGAACAGCTATGGATAGAAGGTAAGGGAGCCACTGCTTGTGGCTCAGGAGGAGAGTATCATCCACATGTCCACAGTGCTCTGTGCAGCCACAGGACTCTCTCCCACCTCTTCCCCCAGCCTTGTTCATTCCTGGCAGCCCACTTGGAGAAGGCAATGTTGGCTGGGACACTGCTTGCTGATAAAAGGAAGCTTCTCTTCCAATGGCTTGCTGTATCTCCCATGTCTTCTGACCTGGGGTGCATGCTTGCAGCCAGCTTTTGGGAAGGCAGTTTAGTCCACACCAAAGCCTGCCACTGTAGCTGACAGTAAAGCATTAAGAGACAACTGGTCATCTGAAGAGGATCTTGCCCATGCAAGACTGTGTCTTACAGTAGCCCTACAGGAAGCCCACGTAACTCCTCTTTGCTGCCACGCGCAGTTTTTCAGAGAGCCCCAGAGCTTCTTCTCATGAAAGACTCATTGTGATCATGCCAGGCTCTGTTTTATCTCACTGCTCAAAAGAGTCTCCCTATAAGCGCTTGCCAGCCATGCTACTTTTGGCATGTCCTTGAAAACTTCACACCCTTGTTTCCATTTCTTCCCCCAGTGTTCATCCCTCATAACACACTCACACTAGGCATGTGAGAGACCCTCATGTTCAGCACAGAGGCAAAGGGAATACCAGAGAGAGTGCCCGGAGGGCGGTCCCTGCCACCTTGAGGAAGGATCTCCCAAAGAGCAGAAAGAGAGAAGAAAGAAGACATCTTCTTTCTTTATTTTTATGGCATCGCCTGCAGGTCAAAGCCCAAAGTGAAGTGGTTCTCTTCACTTATTGAGGTTTATGTGAGTTGCAGCCAAATGGAGATCTGGGTGTCCCTGGCTGCCACTGTGTCACCCTGCCTGAGCAAACACACCTGGCCCTTCAGTGACTCTGCAGTTCTTGCTTAGTTTCTTATTTCAGGAAAAAAAAGACTGCCTTGGTGAAAAATATCCCTTTCTTAGCTATTTGCTATACTGTGGTCCTTTCTTTTTTTTTTTGCACACAGATAAAACTCCTGTGTACCAGGTCCTTTTGAAGTAGGCCTTTGTGTCCCAGTCCTCCTGCCTTTGGTCTCTTCAAAAATCGTTGCCCAGAGCAAGACTTAAATGTCAGGCAAAGCTAGAAAATTTAAATATTGTATGTCCTTTACTGAAGCTAGGAGAGATACTTCTGTGCTGGCAAAATGTAGGTACAATTTTTAAGAGGGAAAACATACTATCATAAGGACTTCTTGGACTTCCCTCAAAGAGAGAAAAATACAGCTATACACTGCTTGCTGCGAAACTGAGCTTGCCTTGCCTCCAGAACCTGCCTGTGTTCACTGCTCTGGGGTTTTGCAACCACAGAAGCATTCCTTGGTGGAAGGTTTTGTTCAGCAAGCACTTAATTCTCTTTTCATTTGAGGTTAACTGGTTTTGCCCCTTTACTCTGAATTGCAGGACCCACTGCCCAGGGCTCCCTATTAGGGTCTGTCAGGCAGTGGGGTGAGCAGACAGAAGCTGCTAATGGAAAATACTGATATGGAAACTACCCACCCTTCCACAGCCTTTTGACAGTGACAGCCAGGACAGGTCACTGAAGACCTGCTCAGGCTATGTGTCAAGGAGCACAGGCTGTGCTATCACCCAGATACTCAACCACCCAGAGGCTTGGTCTCCTTTTCTCCTGTTGCTTCCAAGAAGCAGAAGCACAAAAGCACATTTTTGTCCTCCCTGTTGCTAATGAGGAGGTTCTTACAGCAACCGGGGGAATCTCCACTATCACTTTAGTGGCTACATTGGACTGGTACTACAGGTAAAAGTCTCCTCCGCTCCCAGTAGTGTTCCATGTCAGCTATCCACACGTCATTAACTCCCTCTAAAAATTCTCCTTGATTCCAGAACATGATTTTCCACTGCACAACTACCTGCAGTGACTGCAGTGGTTCACAGTTTCCCCAAAAAAAACAAAAAAAAAAAAAGATGCGTTTTTCTTTCCAAACTGGAGCAAGTCACTGTGGAAAAATACTAACAGTGTGTCTCTTCTGTGTCCACATCTGCACAATTTTATCATGTAATTAGACCTTGGCTCCTGCCAATGAGGGATCTATTAGCTAAAAGCTCCTCAGACAATGGGAAGCCTTAGTGCGTAAATTAATGCTAATCAAGCCTGGGCTCTTCCCTCCCATGATGCTTGGAACTGTTATGATCTCTGCGTTGCTGCAAGAAATTAATGTTCTGCTGAAGCCTGGGGACAGCAGGCTGATGAGAGGAAAGACAAGGGCAAGGTAGCAGACAAGGTCCAGGACCTCATCTTTACAACCCAGATGAGAAGGAAACACTCAGAAAATAGTCTGTTTTGTGGATTGGTATTGAAACCATGTGATGTGTCAACTTCAGTTTTAATGAAACTTTTTTAAGAGATTCATGTAAATCAAAAGATGTACAGAATTTTATTTGATCCCTGAATAAAACTGAGGTGACTTTTTGCTGCATTCCAGTCTTTTTTCCTGTCACTAGATCTTTGTTTCCTTCCAGGTGGAGTTCTGCCAAAAGTAGAGGTGATAACACAGCTCTGAAGAGCACCTGCTTTACTATACAGATATCAAAGTCATTAAGTCATTCCCATGAGTGACAATTGATTTTCTTCTCTCCTGCCACGCAGCAGCTCAAACACAGTCATAGGCACTCACCTGTGAGTGGTGCACCTTCGGTACAGAGGTTAACAACCTTCACTTCTCCACAGGAGGCACAAAGGTTGATTCCTTCAGGGAAACAGTGGGTGGAAAAGCAGGAGGAGGGTTTGCACCAGCAAAGAAGCAGGCTGGTTACCAGGAAAACAAGGACAGCATTTGGGGAGGGTGCTACTTTTGAGGAGTTCAAGAGAGACAAAATAGGAAAATGTCCCATCTGTATCTCTGGGCTAAGTGGCATTTGAAAGACAGAGATGCCTCTCCTTTCTTGTTTTCACCTTCAGTTCAAGAGACCTTGCTCACACCAACAGGATTTAGTCTGAGCCTTCAGCATCAATGAGACTATACCCTGTGCAGAGTACGTCAAGGCATTCAGAGTACTTCAAGGCATGGAAGTAACACAGAATTCAAGTGCTAGCCCCCTGAAAATGCCTTCTTCAGACATGTCGGGAAATGAGCAAATAAACCAAATTGGAGATGGCTCAAACTCCTTAGTAGCATAGCAAAGTTCAACTCAGAGTCACCAACGAGGAGGATATAGCATGCACTAATGTTTACCCTTGGAAAAGAAGACCAGCAGGAAGAGGTAGAACTGTGAGAGAAAGAAATGAATGAAGACCTGTTATTCTTGCTGGTGCCAGGGCAGATGGACATTTGGAAGCACTGTCTGCGACCACACTTCTCCCCACGGTAGTTGTCACTTCCCCATACCCTACTACTGGCCAAGAGGTGACAAGATTGGACAGGCATGGAACAGCACAATTCCCCAGTTGCTCCCTGAGGAGTTGGGAATGTTGGAGGCAGTGACTGCAAAAAGACCTTCCCTCTGCAACAGCTACAATGCAGCCATCTCAATCTTCCCTCTGCAACAACCACAGTACTTCCAGCCTGTTTTTCCAGCCTGGGGCCACAGCCATTTTGCCCATTGTGGCTCTTGACAATGGCTTATTTTACTTTGGCCTGATGTGTCCTGCAACCAGGTGCTGTAAACAGGTCCCGTTCTGGTAGGGTAGCAAATGACCCTACAGTGTTCAAAGTACTAGTAGAGCCTTTGTCCTTCCCTACAGGGTCTGAAGAAGCTTTTTCCCATTCATTCTCTGGGTTTAGAGCAGTCTCTCACAGTGTTCAAGTCCTTGAAGTTGGTGGCAGCAGGATTTCCCATGAGGCTCGTTATTACTTGGCACTTATCTCAGACAGTCCTAACCAGAATACACTGCACCGCTGCAGAGGAGAGCAGCGGTGATGAGTCAACCAGCTGCTGCCATGGCACTGGCTGCTACTGGTGCATTGGAGACCTGCTGTCCCTGCTCCCACATCAGGTTTTCACTGATCCTGCACCGGTGGGGACCCAGACTGGGGAGGCTTTACAACCGCACAGAAGTGTTGCAAAAAAATGAATATATAACAAGACACACAAACAGTGTAGGTCCTGCTCCTTTGTCCTTGTTCACTTAAGTCCAGTTCTGGCAATAGTAGACAAACTCAGAGGCTTTTTCATTTGTTTCTTTTTGAGAGAGAGTTTAGTCAAGTAAGCCACTGTTTCTACTCTTCCCTGTTTGAGGCAAAAATGTCCTTTCACCTCCCAACTCTACCTTAAAAAATAGCTGATACCGGTCTGAAAGGGTATTTCCTAAGCATAACCCAGGCCAGACCTGTGCCAGCGCTCAGGCAGGTGCACTTGGATTTACCCAGCTCCAAGAACAATGCTGTAGCTAGAGGGAAGTGCCAAATATCCCAGAAAATTTGCTCTATGGCATTTCTTGCATGTAAGTGCTAAGAAGAATTTATTTCCTTGTTTGTTTTCTTCACTGCTACTTGGGGGATATTTACCCTTTGCTAGGCTCACATTGCTGGTCAGGAAAAGGACTCCCCAGGCAGCAGGAATTCTATGTCCAACAGTTTGTCTGCAACTATAGTCCAGCTTGTATTAATAAAGTCTGAAGATTATTTAGTACTTCCAGTCTGCTGGCCAGCTGCAGCGGGGCTTGGAAATTCAGGACAGGCTTCCACTCACAGTAAAACATAATGCATGCAATAATATGTGATTTAATAAATATTTTCATATACTTATAATCTAATAAATGCAGCGAATGCTGTAATGGATATATGACCCTGGTTACTTACATTCTTCATCAGCAGTTTATATAAACATCAAGATCCCAGCTGCTCAGCTGCCCTTGCTCGTATTCTGGATTTTCTCCCAATTTTACCCTGCAAATACAGAGAAAATAAACACAATGTAGCAATGCTTTGGGCAGGAGTCTTCACCCATTTAGCAGTGCAAAGCTCCCGTAAACACCTGTCACTTGACATTTCACACTCCCCTTTTTGTGGCACCAGTGGAGGCTTTGCTGCCCAAGACCACAGTGCTGCAAGGGGCAGGGCAAGCAGCCAGGCAAGGCCCTGGGGAAAGCTGTCTCCAGCAAGCCTACAGACAGACATAACACGGTCATGTGTGGCTGAGCGGGAGAATTGGCATCTCTCTCCCACCCCAGTCAATTTGCTGACGCCTCCAGCGACTGATACTTCAGCAAAGAGTCTGTGGCTGCAGAGTCCCTGTGGTGAACGCTGGGCCATGCCCATGGTAGCTGCACTGCTCCCCATAAAGCTCTTCCCACCTGGGTCCCCTCTGGCCCCCGGTGGAACTACATGCCCAGTGAGTCTCCAGAGAAGAAAGCAGCTCCTGGGGCCTCTGCCACGGCTCAGCAGCTGAAGGTCAGGGTAGGCTCTTGACTTGCACAATTAATCATTCAATTAGAGCAAACAGGTCTGGAAAGATGTTCAGGAGGTCTTCTAGTGCATTCCTACCCCAAAGCAATCATTGCATGCTAATCACCACTGATGCACGTCTGCTCAAACTTTGCCAAAAATCCTCCAGTGATAGAGATCTTGCGACCTCCCTAGGTTTAACTACTGTTAAATAGCACTTCTTTGGCCAATCTCAGCCTACTGCAGTTCCCATCCATTATTCTTTGCCTCAGCCAGACAGAGGCCAGGTCATTGCCTTCCACTTTGCAGCAATATCCTGTACCATTGCAGGTTCTTATCCTGCCAACCACCTGCGGCAGGCTGTGAGTTGTTTGTAATGCTGGGCACAGGGACTTGCTGACCTTCTCATTCCCTTCAGAACTCAGGTGACTACACTCCTACTGTGATATGGTTTCTAAGTCCCTGAATCAAACCCCACTTCCCCAATATACTCCTTACGTCTCCCACTTGAGTGGGGATTCCCATACAGCCACCACCCTCCCTCCCATGCTGACTCTCCTCAAAGCCCACATTGGCCCCTTACAGCTGGCTCCCAGCCTGGCTCTACCTGGCATGGAGGCAGCCCAATGAGGAAGAAGATAGAAAAATTTGGGGTAGATTTTCTCCCCTGAGCTCCCTGCATTGTCCTCCCCACATCATCCCAGAGCAGCACTAGCCGCAGACTCCTAACTGAACTACTCTTCCCACGACTCCTTCTCCCCTGTTGTCCCAATCTCGATTACACTGTCCCAACTCTCACGCTCATTATGTACAGGTCATGTTTTCCAGACTGATGACCATTTTTGTTACTTTCCATTGGACTTTATCCAACTTTATCCATTCCTTCTGAAAGCTCAGTGCCCTCAGCTGAGCAGAGCATCCCCTTCTGGGAACCCACACATGCTGAGAATTAAAATCACTCCATTTGTCTTGTAATCTGTAATTTGGTTCATATATCTCGGCATGGAGATGACCTGATGCCGCTGACTCATGTGCTGCCTTTGATCCATTATGACCCCCAGACCTTCTCTGCAGAGTGATGTTAATGCAGGTATTTTACCTCATGCAGCTGTTTATTTCTGCATAAGGTCGGAGCTCACTCCTGTCCCTGCAGAATTGCATCCTATTTTTCTCAAACTATTTCTCCAATTTGACAAGACCATTTATCAAACTCAAGCTGTGTCCTCCAAAGCACTTGAAGCCTATTACAGCTGGTTGTGGTTTGCAAAGCTAATAAGCCTGTTATTTATTTTATAGACAACCGTTAATAATGACCTGGCCTGGCATTTCCCTGCTCTTGACTTTCTTCCCAGAGGCCACCATGTTCAGTCTTTATGAAGCTTTTCTGTGGAAATTGGACTTGTCCAGGGAATAGAAAAGAGAAAACAAAGCTAAACTCAGTCTATTACTTGTTTCCCACCAGAGAGCAAAAAAGAGTAACACATAATGCATGTCACCTGCTTCATCTTAGTGATCAGAGCCAGTAGCAAGTCACAAATACGTGTCCTTATGCTGCGATCATGTTACATAGCCACCAAATCAACACCACCTCCCACATGCCAGCATGTCCCAAAGAGGAGCTGAAAGATGGAAGAGGTTTGGTGCATGCCATGTCTGAGGCAAAGATTATCAACAAGCTTGGGGGAGCCCACCAAAAGGGACACTGCTGATGTCAGAGGTCAAAAGGAAAAAGCCATCAGTTCTGCAAATGGGACTGTAAAAACAGAAAAGCTCCCTGACTGCACTTTTGCTTGGACAACTGAGGACCTAATTTACATCCACTCTAACATCTGCTCTCCCATCAGTGAACTTCAAAAAGTTGCCCAACTGTCCCAGCTCCTCAGTAAACATGGCCGGTTTTTCTGTCTTGCTGCTGTACAGAGCGGTGGCTCTGCTCACCCTGACAGCTGCTCTCAGATGTCACAGGAGCAGATAGTAGTGGTGGTTATAAAGGTTGCATTACCTTATGTAGCTGGAGTGTAAATTCATCCATTTCCAAAGCTAGGGAATGCTCTTTCAGTGGGTTCAAGTGTTGACATGCAAACCTGCTCCAGCTGTTCTCTGCCTTCTCTGTTCCTGCATGATCAGGACAATGGAGCTCAGCAGCACAGTTCTGTCCCTGCTGTGCCCATGGAGGCTCCTGAGCTAACACAGGGATTCTGTATTTTTTGTCCTAGGGCTATACCAAGGGATTTGCAATTACATTAAAAAAACCTTTCCTTGTCCACAATCTCCCTTCTGCCCTTGTACTTTCAATATCCAGTCTCACAAGGGGAATTAATTTCTCATTGAGATATTTTCCTTGTGAGGTGGTTTGGTGGGGTTTTTTCCCACTTCTGTTTGCAATCAGCAAACAGGCTCTTGGAGTATAAAAGCTAAAGGAATACCTAAAACCCAAGTTTTAGACTGCAGGGATGTTATTAAAGAAGAATTTTGAGACTGGAGGGATGTTATTAAAGAAGAATTTTGAGACTTTGCAGACAACAGTACTGGGGATTTAACTATTCAAATGTCCAAAGTTCCCAGACAACACAAAAAGTATCAGAAGTAAGTGCAAAGGAAGAGCTCAAAAGAATAAATCTGTGTGGTCTACTAAAGAGAAGGGATGAGATAATGTCTGGAAATTGATTAAAGTGACTGCGTAAACTGGGAGGAAGAGCATAAATCAAGAAAGAAATGTGTTCAGAATTAACTCAGAGGACAAGAAGAAGAGAAGTATTTTGCTGTCACAGTTATGTCAGTGACACTGCCATATATCTAGTTTTATACCAGTTCAGTCCCAGACAACATCTCAGTGGACATGGCTTTTTCACAGAACCTGAGCGTCCTGCTTAAAGGAGGGACAACTTCAAAGAAAAATCAAGTTTCTCAGGGTCATAGCCAGTCAAATTTTGAAGGTTTTTTTCCTCCACTCACAAAAAATCCTTTTGTCAAATTTGTTTATTTTCACTCTTCAAAGTGAGCAAGAGCTGGCAGCAGTACATCGTGCCAGGAGAGCTATGGCTTTGCTTGGTATGAAATACCAACAAAACTTTCCTAGTGATAAAGTCCCCAGGGCTCACCACCTGTAAGGAATTTCTTGTCAGATTTGATATACAAAGAGAAGCACTTAAGTTAATTTTAATTCACTTTTGCACTCTCCTCTCCCTTCAGATTTTCTGAAAAACCCTCCTTGTAAGCTCACCAGGGCAGCTGTGGGACACCATCAGTCCCTCATTCCCTGCCTCAGCTGCAGCCAGGATTCCTGCTCATTGATCAGGTGGGCAGCAGTCAGGCAAGAGGCTTGAAAAGGCTGCTGACCTGCCTTCCAGCTCTCTTGGACAACAGCTGTAGTTTGTGTAATCTAATAAAGGGAGAATGGTGTTGGCACAGGGCATGTTCAGAGCTGCAGGACGACCATCTCTCTCTGCATCTCAGGGCTGAGGTGATGCTTCAGGTCTCTGGCAGCAAGTGCTCAGAGTGCTCAGAGCTCCTGGCTCTCTATTCCCTTTGCTCACTGGCAAACCATAAATACAGACCTGGCACAGGCTCCTTCTCCATTCTTCCTGCCAAAAGGCAGTCTTCAAAGGAAAACCTAGAGTTTGTAGGCTGACTGACAGCAGGAGTCTGAAGGTTATGGTGCTGGAAGTACAGGAAAAGGAAACACAAGTTATTAACATGTACTTGAGTAAGGGTAAAAGGAAATAGGCAATGTCAAACCACAAGGCAAGAGAGGCTGCAGGAGATAGTGAGTACTAAAATTGTATCCAGATGGAAAAAATAGAAGTCACATATCTGGTGACAGATTGGATGTGAAAACACAGCAGACAAAAAGCACTTTGAGCAATAAATGGCAAAGGGAATTAACACTATTAATGTTTCTTCACATCAAAGATTCAGGAGCCCTTTAGAAAATCTATAGGACCAGCTGACAGTATAAAAGAAGATTACAGCAGATATGGCTATTTTAAATTATTTAGTTGCTCAGTGTTCATAGTGGAAGAAACTTTGTGTTCAGACAGTTCCAGTCATTCTTAGGGGATACGGATCATAAGAAAGATTAGCTAGAAATCAAAATTTCTTAAGAGGAGAGATGAAAAAAATCACAGAGTGAATAGCAAGGAATGAGTAGAACTGATAATAAGTACTCAAGAGGTCTAAGGTGTCTCTAAACTGTAAGAGCTAAGGTCATAGCACTGATGGATAACATGTCATTTAAAATTACTGGAAAGCTATACAGTGGTCAGTTTTAAAAATTTGCTGGAAGACTGATCTGAGTAACTGTAGGCCTCTTATTCCAGCTTAGATACTACAGGGAGGTCTGCCGATGTGTACCAGATATATGTGGGAAAGTCTTTGTAGTGGGGGAACTGCAGGAGTGGCTTCTGTGAGAAGATGCCAGGAACTCTGCCCATGACAGATAGGGCCAGTGCCAGCTGGCTCCAAGACTGACCCACTGCTGGCCAAGGCTGAGCCTATCAGTGATGCTTGTGGCATCTCTGTGATAACATTTTAAGAAAGGGTAAAAATGCTGCAGAGCAGCTGGGAGAGAGGAGTGAGCCTAGTGAAACAGCCCTGCAGGCACCGAGGAAGGAGGAAGAAGGGGTGTTCCAGGCGCTGGAGCAGAGATTCCCCTGCTGCCCATTGTGCAGACCATGGTGAGGCAGCTGTGCCCCTGCAGCCCATGGAGGACCACGGGGGAGCAAAAACCTTCTGAGCCACTGGATCTGTTTTTAAACTGACATGACAGCAACAGGAGTACTATGTCAGTCAGTTTCAAAGGCTGACTGACCCCCTTGGCAGCACCAAAGAATTCTTGATACTAGGTCCTTTATCAAAAAAACTATCTTTAGTTTTCAGCTGTGGGAACAATTTAACTGGCTTTATCTCCAGTGACAGTACAAGGGCCATTGCAAGAATGTTTTCAGCCCACACACAACTTAAAGTAGCTGTTTCTCACCACCATCTAAGAAGGTTTATGTTGTTAGAGAAGTTCAACTGAGAACACAGCTCCTGGAAAGTCCCATAATCTTATAAATGGGCAGTAAATAACAAAATACCTTCTGGCCTACAGAAAGTAGGAGTCACCTAATCAGCACTTAAGCATCTCCAATGTAAATGTATACATGCAATTCAAGCACTTCATTCTTTCATCTTGATGTTTCGGCTCTGTGACCACCTTTTTCTATTCTGTTGATTTCTGATTATTTTGAGTACCTGTGCTGTTCAAATATTTTGTCTTCATTGTAACTCACAGTTCTTTTTTATCATAGGGAGGAGGACTCAAGTTGTCCAAAAAGAAAACCAAATATTTCCTATTAATTTATATGTTTGAAAAATACAGAACTGATCTTTGGTCTGCGTTAGCCATCGTGTCTTCACTTCTATTGCTTCTATTGAGTCTAATGCTATCCTGTCTTCCAATAGTTTGATTAAAAGAAGATTATGTCACATAACATGACCCTACAACTAGCAGCCATACTTAACCAGCATAGAAGTTGCCAGACTCCCTGAGTTCAGACTCCAGCTTTCCAATGTAACATAATTAAAAATCCACCCATCCTGCATTTGCAGCCTGGTACTTTTCCTGCCTGATTGGAGAAGTATAGGTTAACTGAATGGAAAAACAAGCACAAGAGAAAACAAGAGAAAGAGCTTCCTCGGATGACAGAATGCTGATTATCAGGGATATTAGGGACATCACTGGATACTCAGGGGAGTTCAGCATATGAGCAGATCTACCCAAAAGGACTCATTGGCCTTGCACTCCAGTAGCACAAATTCAACTGCTGATACTGATACCATTGCCTTTATTTCAGTCCATTCCTTATTTGCCTCTCAGAGCTGGGAAGGTTTTCTGTAGGGAAAGGGCTGGTGGGTGGATGGCAGAATGGAGGGGAAATTCTTTGACTCAAGAAGAATATTCATCACTCTGGAAGGGTTAAAAATTAATGATAGACAGGAGAGAGAAATATAAAGCTAAGATTATTTCTTTATTTGTTTTCTTGCTTCCCACTGTGAAGTTATAGAAATGCATACAAGTGTTTGCTTTCTCCCACAGGCAGTTAATTACTTGTGTGAATAGTTTTCACTTCTTTCTGCTGGAATACCCTAGAACCACTGACCCAGTGCCACTGTCTCTGCCATCTCCTCACCAGGCAGCCAAAAAGAACAATAAAAAAATCAGGAAAGGTGCTGAGCAGGGCATTTTTGCAGCCAGGATCTCTGTTTTCCCACCTGCAGTGGCAGGCCTGTTGGGGCTGGAACTCAGACTGATTAACAGAGAGGAAACAGAAGAAGATGTGTGAAAGTGGAAGACAGAGAAAATAGGCCCTGTCAGTAAGAGGGACTCAAACAGAGCAAGATTCAGCTCTGTGGATGTAACTACAAACTGTGAAACATCTCTACCTCTTTGGTATCAGCCAGCTCAGGATGTCCTCTCCCACCTAGTTCCTCTGCACTGCTTCTCTTTATGATCCTTGTACAGTGTCTCTGACACTGCTCCACCCCAAAGCTGTAACTTTCCACATACCCCGAAGCCTCATCATGCAGCCAGCACGGTTAATGAAGAGGGTTGATAATATCACTTATCCATAGCTCTTCACTGCCCATGGAACCTGGCAATGGCCCCTTGCTCTTGCTGTGGTTGCTGCCACTCTTATGAGGAAATCCAGTCAACACCTCAGGCTTAGAAAGTCCTGTGTCACCAGGAGTAACAAAATGTCCATGAGGTATCCATTCTCCTGACCAGGACACTGATCACACAGCCTTTCGTTGCTATTTTTTTCCTGACACGTTCATGCTGGGTATGAGATACAATGACACAGTAAGACACTTTTGTTCTCACTCTCTCCTTTGAGGTGCTGTGAGTATCTGAAGACCTTTACAATTATACCCAAGGGGTAACATTAGAGGGTTTGAGCCGAAAGCAACACTTCCTCCTTTACCTGCACAAAACAGTCTTATAGAAGCAGGCTGTTCCATTCCTCAGTAACTGAAGCCTGGAATAACTCTTTCTCCCTGTGTTAGCTACACTTATACTGCTGGTAGATACTGATATATATATACTACTCATATATTCTGATATACTGATGATATAAACCTCACACTCTCCAGGTGGCATCATCACTGACTCTTCAATGGACTGGGAGCAGCTCATCCTACTCTGCAACTACTCACAGGATACCCTTGAATATTGCTGTCAGTATTGCTGCTTCTCTGGCTACTTCCTTTGGAGGAACGAGGAGTACAACAGGAACTCACATCTGAGAGAGGTACAATAGCAGAAGTAGGGGCTGCTTTTGCTGGACACTCCCACCTCTCTGGGTGCTCATATCTCCTAAAGATACACGTGAGCAGCTGGGAGCTGCATCTGCACAACTCCACGGGATGATGTGACTGCATGGAGTTTTGTTCCCATTCTCCAGTCCCCAGTGCAAGAAACCTGGATTAAATTCAGCAAAGGCTCCATGAGATGGATGGATGCTGAAGCACTCTGTGAGTAGGGTTTGACACACTTAGTCACCTACATTTAATGCCTGTCTCAGAACAAAATGCAATAGCTTCCTGTGTAGGCACTTTCCTCAACCTCAGTGAGACGGTGAGGAGAGAAGGAAAGCAACGAGGAAACAAGGGAGGACTTCCACAAGGCAAAGGATCCTGAGACTGCTCCATCTCAAATTTTGCCTCAGCCCTTTCAGAGGTCTCTTCCCCTTCCAGTCCACCACTGCTCTTTCCACCTCCCTCTCTCCAACACCCTCCTGGCAGCATTGTCAGGACCCTCTTCCAAACCACAGCATTCCCTTAGGAAATAGTCCCAGCTCTAAACCCCTTCCTCTTCCGGACATCCAGAAGTTTTCACAGCTCTGCTGTGAAAGTCCCTTGACCAGCGCATACCAGTGACAGACCTTCCACCTGGCAAGGGTGGCCTCACCACTGAGGGACAGGCAGTCACCAGGAGCAGTACATAGCAACAATGAGCACTCCCTGTGAGCTTTGTAGACACTCCCCAAGGACTCCCACCCACTCTTCTGGCAAATAAATTCCCCTGTGCCACCACCTCCATGTAGCAAGGCACTGAGCAGGTTCCCTGCAATGCAGCTGCTAATCCTAGCCGTCCTCTGCCTGCTGGGCTCCTGCTGCCTCCAGGGCACAGTGGCACGACAATATGAGTCAGTGCTCAGGGTGCCAAATGGAGGCCCCTGGGGTTCCTGGGGGCACACACAGTTTTGCCCCAGTGGCTACGCTAAGGGATTTGAATTGAAGGTAAGATTTCACTTCTTCTTCATGGGGGGAAAAAAACCTGCTGTGGAACTATGTTATTTTGTTCTAGTCTTAGCGGGGCTGGCCACAACGCTTCGTCCCATTGCAGCAGTTTGCATTGTATTTGCATTGCGCATGCAGGCTTCTCAGCAAGAATTCTCTAGCATAGAGTAGCTCTCCAGGCTCCCTACCAGTAAATGATTTCTTATCAGAGGAGTCCAATGGGTAAAAAAACGATCTGGAGTCAGTTCAGCAGATCATGTTCCTGGGTGTCTGGGACAAGTCCCACCTGACAGCATGACAGCTCTGGGTATCACAGGGCATGGTGAGAGTGTGGGCATGACCTGGGACAGCAGCCACCCAGCATTCCTGTGTCCAGAGCCTCTGCTCCACCATTTGGAGAAAAACAGAGATGGGCAACAGCAAAAAGGCCTTCCTGAGAAATGCTATGGAGCTGCCTCACAGCCCTGCTCAGCTGCACTGTCTCGCTCTGTACACAAAGCTTCCTACCACCCCTCATGACGAGGGTTCACCTCATCACTTCTTTTAAATGGGGGATGGTGCTGACCTCTCCTATTTTCTTCCCCTCTTCTAAGGTCCAGCCCTACCAGGGATTGTGGCTGTTTGCTGACGACACAGCTCTGAACGGAATCCGCCTGCTCTGTACAGATGGCACAGTCATTGAGTCTTCCGTGGGGTGGTAAGTATCTTCACTTCCTCATCCTCCTTCAGGGCAGCAGCTTCTAGGAAGAGTGAAGGAGAAGCAGCACAGTGGTTCCTCTGTTAGCCCCCCATACCTCTGTGAAGGCAGTTCACCACCTGCTTGCAGCAGTGGTGACTTTCCCTTGACCAGAAAGCGTGAAGGTCTCACAGAAAAGATCTGTCCCAGGGAAAGGAACAATGCTGTCAAAGATGAAGGAGAGTTCAAATAAATGCAGTTCTTAAACCTGTACTTTCTCCTTTTCCTCAAATGCTTACTTTGAAAAGGGCATCAAGTAACAGGGACAAAGCAAGCAGCTGAAATTGCCAAGGGGTTCTGCAGGAGCAGAGCAGCCTGGGGTTGGTGGTGGCTGGGCATCAAGGGAATGATGGGGAAGCAGAGTGAAATAGGTGCTCCTAGAAACCTGCCATCTCTGTGTAGGGGTGCAGGATTGCCCCAGGCTTGCCAGGATCCCAAGCACGTTGCGGTGTTGACTGCAGCACAGCAGAGGCTGAACAAAGTCTTGGCAAGTTGTTTTCTTCTCTGGCAGGTGGGGAAACTGGACCAAGGCCCAGCTCTGCTCCAGCAAAAAGCTGGTTTCCTTCTCCCTGCGTGTGGAAAAGTGGCTGTACTTTCGTGACAACACAGCAGTCAACAATGTGAGGTTCGCCTGCTCAAACGGGACAACGCTGGAAGGCTGGGGACTTTCAGGGGGTCACTTCGGCCCATGGAGCAGCAACTGCACCTCTGGGGCTATCTGTGGGCTCCAAACAAAGGTGGAGGGACCCCAGGGAAAGAAGGATGACACAGCTCTCAATGACCTGAGAGTCTTCTGCTGTCAATAACCCAACTCCCCACCCTATGGCAGCATCGACAAAGTTGTACAGCATTAAACCTTCAATCTGAGCTTGCACAAGTAGCAGTGTACATTTTTCTCTGTCTTGTTTTATCAAGGATAGCCAGATCACACGGCTACAGCACCCTGGGGGTTTCCTCCTGCCCTCATCCAGCTGATGCAAGGTTGCTGTAGCTCCTTGCTCCAGGCCCAGCCTGCAGCAAGGCTGAGGACATGTTACCAGGAGGTGCACACATGAGCGCACACACACACGCACACATGCATGCCCAGCCACTGGTGAACACAGAGAGCAGTGCCTTTACACTGTGCCTACACCTGCAGAGACTCATATACATGCACACAGTGCTCACACACACGAACAGTACAAATGGCAGGTACTGTTCCTTTCCTGTTGGTCAGCATTAGCATCCACTAGTGAAATCTGTACTCACACATGGAAAATGGGTCTCTCTGGTAGCTGGCATTAGCTCCTGAATCTGCGCCAGAGCTGGCCTCAGACCCCAGTTTCCTCTGGTGCTGGCACAGGCACCCTCCAGCCTCTGAGGTTCGTGATTCCATTCCAGTTGCCAGCACTCGGCTCAACGGCTGCTGCCCACTCATCTGGCTTTGAAGGTTTCTGGTGGTCTCTCACATGTGCTCAGAACAGAGGGTGTGCCCACACAGAAAGTCAGCATAGAGAATGTCAGAGTAATTAGTATCAGTAGTAACAAATAGTTATTATTATGCAAGAATATTTAGTAAGACTGAAGGCTGCAGTGATGAGGTGCATGTCTCGGTCCTCAGCCAGAGGAATATACTGACTGGCAGATGTCACCCAGACCAACACCTTTGATCCCCTTTTTTCTCACACTAGTTCCCGCAGCAGAACCATCTCTGATCCTTCCCCTAAATGTCCCATACTAATTCTTGCGCATTGCCACAACTCCCTTAAAACACTTCATAAGAAGTAGTACAACGTCCCCAGATGCTATTCCCCTACAGCCCCTATGAGTCCCATGCCCCCACCGGTGCTTACATCCACCAGTCTGCAGGTCCTTCGGGGGAGGGGGTAGCCCCTCTGACTCTTCAGTGGAGTTCACCAGGTGCCCATGGCTGATGGCTCTCCTCCAAAAATCACAGGTAGCTCTGGAACTCTGGACCTCTGTAGGCACTGCTGAGCTTACTGGTTTCTCTTCCTGGTGTTGCCACTCTGATTCCTCCTGGGTCTTTGTGTTCATTGTGGTAAAGCTTTGTAACCAATGTATAACCTACCCAATTCCTGAGCAGGAGCACAGGGGATTCCCACACCTGTCAGTAAGATAGGAGGCAGGACTGTAAGAGCTGAACAGTGAAGTAGAAGAAGAGGGTTCATCTACCCTGTCAGAAGTCATGGTTTCAAAGGAGAGGAAGGGAAACTCTTTATCCTATCTCCATTATAATGCTTATGATGAGGAAGGATGACTGTCATACAGTTATTCACCCACAAATAAGTTCAAATATACCCTGCAGCTCATGGACCCAGCTCCATGCCTCTCCTTCCAGCCTGCTCAGCGCAGCGTCTCAGCATCTCAACCTCTCCAGGTGCCTGGTGCAAAAGAGGCATCCTGAGGACTTGAGTTTCAAAGACTGCAGTAGTTCACATGTAATGAAATCAAGAATGTAGCATTGTATAGGTACCTTTCCTGAACTCACCACCATCTCCTTCAGCATCAAAACCTCCTGCTCAACACTTCTCTGGACTTCATATTTTGTTCCCCTTTCTGGAGCTGTAGGCAATACCTTGTGTGTGAGGACCCTGACCATGATAACAAGTATGGTACAGGGAGCAGCCACAAACCCAAGTCTCACAGAGTATCATGCAGGAAGAAGCTGGTTGGAGACTGTTATGGTGTACATGTGCAGGAAGGCTTCAGGGAGGATAGGAACAAATACTGAGGATGGGGAGAGTTCCAAAGTGAAATGCAAAGATTTCAACAGCAAACCCTTTCCTCAGTCCCAGGAGTACAAAGAGGAGGCAGAAATCTGAGAAAGACAAAGGAGGGAAGGAGAATATCCTCAGATCTGTAAATTTCATAGACTTTTCCTATACTCGTATATTTGAAATTTGTTTTCTATGGTAGTCTCTCTGATAAGTAATTCTTCCTTAGGAAGATTATGAACGGTCTGAAGCCTTACAAAAGGTATATTTACAAGCATATTTAACCCTTTCCACCAAGCTTTTGAAAACAGGGTTTTGAAACTCTAGCAGTCATATCTTTATTGCCTGTTTGCTTGGTTACCACATAATTTTCTTATTCCATACTTATACTGGTAAGCCCCACAGAGCCACTTATTATTCCAGGAAAGCACCAGATTTAAAATCAAAAGAGAATCATTGAGTACATGATCTGGCAACAAGGTCACACATCCTCATGGGTGGATATCCAATTTTAAGAGATTAAGGCATTCTCAAGGCAGCTCAATATTCTGTTATGGGAATCTCTGTTTACAATTAGATGTAATAGGAAAATTCATAAGTCAGCTTTTCTTCTGGAAGAAAGGTTCCCTTAGGGCACTCTGAAATACACTGAGACAAAAAGATGGGATTCTTGTCATGAATGTCTCAAGAGTTTTTATGTTATCTTTGTATTATTATATCGCTTTCATATTACTCATTACTCATTCAGTTAAGCAAGTTGTTGTACACAGCACTTTACATGGCATTAAACATGAAAATGTTTCTGTCTACCCAGGCAGTTCCTGCAAGAAAACTGGTCTTAAAAATAATTTCATGGTCTTTCTGCTCAGCTCTTAGTCCTCCCCATTATAACAAAAGCATTTGATTAAGATGAATCCAAATGCCATGGCAGATCCTCTTGAATAATAAATATCCCAGTTTCTGGGCAGAGCAGATTTAACAGTGAAATGCTGGAAGATAGATCCCTGTCCATTACTCCTTCAAATTCAGTATTTGACTAATGTCAGATTTTGTACTGTGTATGCTGCTACCCTACAACAGCAAACCCTAGGGCTTGCCACAGTCCACTGCAAAGTTGCAAGGCTCGTGTCAAGAAGTCACTTTCTGTCCATTCACAGCAGCATGTGGCCCCTCTCCTCTCAAGAAAACCTGAATGAATTACCAGATGGAAACATAAGGCTGTTCAATAATGGTCCTGCTTCTCGTATAGTTATTCACCTTGATGCACAGCAAGGGCTGGTTGAGATGTTTAATCTTACATTCCTCATTTCATGTGTGTTTTGTCTTTAGACACCTTTGATGAAAAATAGCCAGCAGCATCTACTCTTCCCCCATTTACTGTATGTAAAGATATTCACAAATAGACTTCTTCAAAATACATAGTTTATGTGCAGCAACAATTGTTAATGAAGTAACATCAGTTATTCACAATGTGTGGGTTTGAGCATCTGGGAAATGGGGACTAGCTCTAAAATAACTCCCAGGGTTCACCTTCAACACCTTTTTTGTAAATGTGGAGGGATGGTGGTCTTGTTCTACCCAAACAACCAGCTTTCCTCCTCAGAAAGTCTTGGTTACTTGTCCAATACAAACTGATTCAGTCAGAGAAGTGCCAATGAAGTTGCACTAAAATAAAGAGGTGCATCAGGGGATATCCTCAAGCTAAAACCTTTGATAAGGAAGCAGACAGTAAAGGCAATTGAATGCAATACCATGTGGGACTGGCAGCACTGCTCCACATAGCTATCCAGCATCCAGTCCAGAACAGAGGCAGCACTACGTTCATATCTGTTCAGAGCACATCTGCAAACTGATAGACCTACTTTTGTCCTTAGCCCTCTCCCTCCAGGGCTCAGCACTGCATTCCCACTGCTCTCACATGCTCTTCTACACTGAATTTTTATGTAGAACTTTGTACTTGTTCCTCCTTTTATGCTGGATGCAGCGTAATGCCTGCTTTCCCTCAAACCTCTCACATCGCTCCCAAAAGACAGGGGCATGGGAAGAACAGGAGCATTGCTGTGACAGATGCTTAAAGCAGCATTTATATTTTATTATTTGCACCTGATAGCCTGTGTACTATTGGAGGAGCTCTGTCTCACTTTTAATGTCTACTCCAGTGACAGACGCAGTACATAAAAACCCCAGCAATAGACCAGGGTCTGTGTGGCACGTGACGCTGTGCAATCGGGGAGCAGAAGAATGGTCTAATCTTTGTTGCAACTTGAGCACACACCTTAGCAAGCATCCTCTTCATATGCTAAGTGAGGTGACAGTGCACTTCTTAGAAGTCATAGGCCTGTCCCCCAGCTGTCACAACACCTGTGACACCCTTTCTGGAGTGAGAGAATAAATATGAGGAATAAAATAGAGCAGGATGAAAAACGCCTTGGAAATCTTCCTCGTGTTTCTCTCAAGAGTACTGAAGGAAGACAGAACATTTTGATCTTCCCTGTTTTCATTCCAAGGTTGGTTCCCCTGGTGCATTAGCAGCCTTTGGACATCACTGCCACGTAATCCAGGCAGTACAGGCTCCTTTGCAGATTCTCAAATGAGTGGGTTTAAATCTGCCTATAGATCATATAAGCCGGATACTGAATACTAAAGCTGGGAAATAGCACTCTTCAAAGCTTTGCAAAGTGCTCATGTTAGACATCATGAACACACCTCTAGGCTTCAGGTATTTCATGCATACTACCTCTGCAACAGCCGTCAGCCCCAAAACTGTCCTGTAAAGTTTGTTTCCTCCTTAAAAACAGCAAGTGTTGGACTTCACTCTAAACTGGAAAATAAACTGTACTGGGAGTCGTTGCAGCCCAGAAGCTTTCTTGTGCTTATCAGCATTCTCATCCTCTGAGCCTGCCACATTCCCTTCAGAAAAACTATAATATATCTCCAGCACTGCAAAGTTTGAACTTGGCTCCATGCTGAGCGAATGTCCCTGAAGTTCAGAACTCTTCCAAGCCAGCTTATTGCCTCTCAGAAGATCTTTAATGAAGTACTTATTTATATTTTCCTTGAAGTAGAAGTACTTTATCTGATTTTATCTGCTATTTTTCATTTTAGTAGGAGATTTGGTTTTGCTTGCACAAGTGTGTCTTTAACCTGTAATAAAATCTGTACTGAAGTAAGGGCAAAGTTTCAACAAGTAAGTAATTATTCCAGTAAATCCAAGGGAGGGTACAAACAACTACATCCCTCTTACCTTTCTGTGCCCCTTTTCAGAAACAAACATGTACTTTGAGCAAAATAACAAAATTTCTTGTGCTATGGTTCTGCAGGGCTGCCTATATCCATATAATTAGAAGGAAGGTTAATGAATTGCTAAAGCACGTTTCCAGTGCATAAATGAGATCGAAAGTATATTTAAATGGCCTAATAGTTTATTAAATGAGATTATAATAGACACTTTACCCCTTGTCAAGTGAAATTTCAAGATAAATTGATGTAATCCTTTACCTCAGGAAAGTCCATTAGTAAAAGCAGGGGTGTAATCCATACTGATGCTAACCAGTGTCATACATCATTTCTTTTGGTCTGAATATTTTCTCCTTTTTCTTTTCATCTGAGCATTTTCTTTTTTTTTCTTTTCTATCCCTTGACATTTTACATATTCTCTTTGATTTTCTAGCAAAAAATAGAGTTCTGCCTCAGCCATGACTTCAGATATGTGCTTTCTAGCACTCGTTGCTGTATTGGAGGTTTCCTTCTTTTGCCCAGCTTCACCACAGTGTTTGAAAGGACATTTCCATGGAGAGCAGCTGCCTTCCTTGTGCAGGATTCAGAAGATGATGTAGGAATAACCAGTTTTTTGTGTAGCTTTCAAATGCTGCTGTCACTAGGAAGGAGGAGTGGAGGGGCACCACACCCCCCATGCCAGTCTGCTAATACCTAGAGCAGATTCCTTTGCATGCCTGTGAAGAAGAAGGACTGGAGGTGGCCTTGCTGAAGAAAAGGAAAGTACACATTTCTAGGGAGGCTGCCCACCCAGTGGCATGCAAGGGGACCAGCTCCAGCACTGCTGCTCTTCACAGCCACCTGGACTTTTCATATCTGTTTCAGTAATGCACTTCAAACAGAACATTTTAGCAAAGGAGGTTACAGTTTTTCTGCCTAAGCTATGATGCCTATGCACCTGATTTTGCTGGGGTAGGATGGAGTTTCTTCTTAGTGTTTCAGGAGATAAGGACATGTTTTGAAAGCTTACCACTACCAACCTGCAATGGTGATACTGTTGGTAATACTGTTGGGGCAGTGTCATAATAGTAGAGAAAAAAAATCCCCTCTAATTATTCTTCTCTCTGGCATGATTTTCAACTATATACTAAAAAAAATAGAAAATTGATTATATGAAGAAAGCAGACAGCACTGTTCGGTGTTCTCATCGTGCTTTCAAGCCTCAAATACATGGAACATCTGGTTTTACAAGAACAAGACACCAAGAAGGTGCAACAATTTCATCATCTTGCTAAAATCTGTGTCTTGATTGCAGCTGTAGTACATATACTGAAGTCTCATTACGCAGATATTTTTTTCCAGTTCATCAGAAAGGCCTATCAAAACCCAACTACTGTCTAAGTACCCACTTTCCCTTCTCCAGATATTGCTTGTCTGTTTATACAGATTTTTGCCAGGCTGCAACCTACAGCGGTTTGGTTAAAAGGCTGGTGGAAAAGAGTCATCTCCAGCTACTCAGGTTGAATGTGTGTCAGTTATTTCTTTCTGCATTCTCTACATAAGTATCTGAAGACCCTTCTTTTAGCACAGTTTCACAAAGAATGATTGTCTAAATGAAGGTTTTTTAAAAGAAAATGAGATTTGATTTTCTTTCGGAAAATCATATTAAAAGAAACTAGAGTAAATCCCCGGCCATGAAAAGGCAGACTTTGTTGTACCTAAACACACTGTTAAAATCACTAATTAATGGAGAAAATGTATTTCAGACACACTGTGATCTGTAGGTCCAGATTAATTAGGATAACACTTTAACTATATAATCGTAATGCATGCCACCTTTGAAACCAAAATCTTCAAAAGTGAGTGCATGTAAACTCAGCAACTACCTCAAACACATTTTCTTCTGCTTTTTTTTAAGGCAGCAAGTAGACTTAATGTAATTGCTATTTTTTCTGCAAGGCCTAAGCCACCTCAGTTAAGCAGACTGATTCCCAGAAACACACCCTGGAGAGGAGAGGGGACTCTGCAGAATATTTTTCCCCCAGATTAGAAGAGATGATTCAGACCTCTTGAAAACTCTTTTGTCTCTCCTAATCTTCATAGCAATCAGGGGTGAAAGTAAGAGGGAAAGCATTCACTCCCAGCTCCTTCTCTCATTTGCTCTTCCAATGTTTCATTTTCCTTCTTGTTTTCAAAACCCATTTTTGTACTTTCTCCAAGCACCCTCAGCAAGCTCACACAGCATATTTTCAGGGCCATCAGAGTTTCTCCTTTGTCCTCTCTGATCAACTTTCCCAGCACTCCTAGAGCAACTTCCCCCTTTTGTGCCTTGTCTCTCTTCTGGGATTAGCTTTTCTCCGGGTTGGCAGGACCTCCTATCATAGAAGCAGTATCACCACCAAAGCTATTTATCAAGGCTCTGCAACAGGTAGGAGCAGACATTAGGCTGTAACTAGACGCAGTCAGAAAAACAAGGTTATTTTATTAGCAAATTTCAGTTAAAGGCTGGACATCAGTCAACTAGACAACTACAATTCCTTCTGGCTTCAAAGTTTCAGAGTAAAACAGCATTATTTTCAAGAGTCTGGGTCCAGCAGCACTGTGGGAAGAGCACAGTGATGGAATATGTACCTGGAAGTGGTCGTTCTCTTTACATGGTTCTGCCTGTACCACCACATGTATCACTGATTTCTGCCTTAAGTCTTACAGTTTTCTTGCTACATTTGCTTAGCATGTAAAGCAGTTTCCGCAGAATTTCCCAGCCATCTTCTCTTCAGCTCTGAGACAATAGGTGCTGAAGCTAGGCATGATGGAGGTTTCCATCACTGGAAACCCCACTGGCAGCATTTTGCCCCTAGCTTAATTCCATGCTTGAGCTTAAACATGCCATGGAACAGGATCATTATGAAAGTGATGCCAGTGAGATCTGTTGTCATAAAATTGAGATCCCCACACAGGAACTTAGTAATTAAGGAATAAACAGAGGCAATGAGTCATTACATTTGGTGCTGTGGGAGTTTTAGGAAAGCATGTTTTCAGTTACTCATGGAAATAACACACGACCTTTGACATGACTTTTTTTTTCTTTTGTCGTTAGCAGTCAGAGGAAGCAGGACACCATATGGCCACTGTTTAAAGAGAGTAATTTAATTTAGTCCATGCCTTTGATACCATATACTTAGAGCCTTCAGGAATGCCAGTCAGCTACAAAATAGTCTTCAAACATCCCAGATGCTTGCAGGTTTGGCCGGTAGTGGGGTTGAGAGAGTATCCCTCACCCATACACACACACACACACACATGCACGCAAACAAACACACAAAGGACACAATGTGGGCTGCCAGGCAGGCTGCCACAGACAGCATGTCCTTTGCCAGCATCCCCACAAACAGCAGCAATGTTCATATGCAGGCACTGATGGCTCAATCCTATCCCTCTTCTCCAGCTGGTCAGGACTAAAAGTCAGTAGTGAGAGCACACATGCCTTTGCTCTCCAGATTCGCAGGCAGGTCCACATTCACTGAGTCCTCAGAGGTCAGCAGCGGCCCCATCAACATCTATACCCAACCCTGAGCCCCCATATGCAGGTCTCTCTCTTCCTACCCGCTGGCTCACCCATTTTGATGCATACCAGCAAAAGAGACGCACACACTCGTCTCACGAGTGGCCCCTCAAATATCAGCACAGTCTCAATCTTCCTAACATCCATGCAAGACAGGACCCTCACCCGGCCACCAACTCAGACCTCAAGTCTTGCTGGGGGCAGGTCTCCTCCAGTCCAGTTCAAAGTTTGCTGGCAAACATATGTCCATATGCGCACAGGATTAAATTCACCACAGAAATACTCACACACTCAGATTTTTCCAGTTACTGGCATTTAGGTCTCTCATATACCATTGCTGACAGCTAGACCTCCTCAGTCCTTCTCCAGATGCTGGCACTTGGACTCACAGCTCTCACAAACAGCATACAAAGAAAGAATGGTTCAAGAAAGCATTTAAGATAAAAATAGGACAGGAATGCTGGCCAGGGTCAGGTCTCAATGCAGTGAACCATTTCTATCCCTCCTTCTCATTGTCTCAGGTTTGTTTCTCATCCATTTACCTTGATCCATCTCCTTCCCCTAAACTTCCCATAATATAGTTTACATAATCCCACAAATGTCTTCTGATGTCCCATAATACGCTTTGCATAAACCCAAAATCCCCCTCATATACTGAACGACACTTGCAATAATCATGTTTTACACTCTATCAGTTACAACACTGAGGTGGATGCCTTCAAGGCTGTGCCTGAGTAGGTCCTTTACTGGCCCATTGATCACCAACCAAAGATTTTTTGTCTTAACTGGATTGCATTGGCTTGAGTTCCAATTGTCTCACCAAAGGAGGGAACATAATGTCTAAGAACAGGTAGTTGAAAGTTGTTGTGTACATGCCAACACTTCTCATGCTCAAATACAAGTATCCATAACCACAGCTGTAGCTTAACAGGAAAAAGTATCTTTTTGTATCTCAGCTTCCCATCTCTAAATAAAAGGATGGTAGTCTTTCTTTTCTCTTATAATGTATTTGGGACAGAAATTGCTCTTGTTCTGTATATTCACAGCATTTCTTGTTTGATTCTCTTGGAGACCCAAGTAGTAATAATGTATTTTTTTCTTTGTTATTTGAAATCACTTTTGTTTCATCGAAGAAATAACTATTAGACAATAAAATCATCATGCTAATAGAAAAGTGAGTTACTAGTCTGAAATTAATACAATCAGGAATAAGCAAACTAAGAGGAAAATATCACTGCATATCATTCCCAAAGTCCTGAGCCATTCCACCAGAATAAAGTTATTAAAACTACAAAAAATAAAACAAACAAAAAAAAACAATACAGAAAGATTCTTCTGCTATAATTGCAATTGCAGTAGTCAAGATTCATATAACAATCATATAATCTTCTCAAGTTTAGGGAAATATCTGTGCTACTTTCTCTTTGGGGAATTTTGGAGGACAGATGCCACATTGTAGGCTGTTCAGTCGGGAGCCAGGGGCTCTTCTCAGTTCTTTGAGCAACAGTTTAGAAAAAGAGAGACTTTTTTCGAATGTAGGCTGTCATGAATCCATAACTAGAATCTTGGCCTTTACAGCTGCATGTTATTTTTATTAAATCTTCTATTTCCTGATGCTCTAGCAGTCCATCCAGAAATATGAGCCATGAGGAACACTAGATCCTCCAAAGATACACATCCTATCTGAAATAATAGGTTCACTGTCAGCACAGGAGTCCAGAACTCCATGTCAGCAACTCCTCTTTTTGGCTGTGCTCAGCATGAATAAGGAGACTGGAGATACCCTGCCCCTGGGATTTCTGATGACTTGACTGAAAATGTCAAGTCATGTTGTATTACCCACAATGGTGTGAAGCAAGAGATATTACTTGTTCAGGAGCCTGTACCAAGGAAAGCAAAAAAATCCCATCTTGAGTCATTAAATAAAATGGTTCATAAAAGTCAGCAAGAATTAAAGACAGGGGGCTTAACTGGTCAGAGGGAAAGGCTATTGCTGTGACCTAGGGAATACATAGTACCATTTATGCAAGAAGAGCATGAGAGCTGGATCTCAGCGGAACACAATTAACATGTTTAAATTTGACATAATTGGGGAAAGGAAAAGAAAAAAATCAGGTATGCTGCTCTTCCCATGTTCATTTCATTAAGGGCGGGGGGACAAGGAGAAGAGGGATGTGACTACTTTTGTCCAATCTACACCCTTCTTTATTTTCTATCACCTCTGGTATGTTCCCATCTTGTTTTTATGTGAAAGGCAGAAAAACTACACTCCAGAAGCATCATGTGTTGCTGCACACAATGCCTCATCCCATCTTGACCAAAATGGTCTTTTGAGGTCCTTCATCTTTACTGGGGATTTGTATACAAGCTCAAAATAATTCCTGTTCCATCAGAATTACATGCTTGCTGTTCTTCATATTTTCAGTGTTGTGCTAAGGCTTTACAAATCATATATATACATATGATTATATGTACATCCTAACCCTAACAGCTACGTGACGTTTAATAGCATCATACTGATCATCTGGATCCCAGTGCCACATGAGACCAGAAATGTGTGGAATAGTGGAATGTAGCAGTCTGTGTTGTACCAACATTTTCAGGGTTTCATTACCCTCATAGGTTGCTTATGGAAGTATCACACATGACTTACTGAGTCATGAAAATACCACATATAACATATCTATTGCTTTCTCTGTAGGCCATTCAAAGCAAAAAAAAAAAAAAACAATCTTGAGGAATTTTCAAAATCCTTTCTTCTTTGTTTTTTCTTACTCATATATATCACCCTTAGATGTTTACTTGCTTTTTTTCCAGTTCCAAGGTATGCATTAGAAGAGCACAGGTCCCTGGGTTCTCTTTAGTCTGCTTTTAGAAAAATGTTTGTCTTCTGAAAGTCCTCTGAGATGTCCAACCCTTTTGACTTCTGAAATATAACCACTGGTTTCTGTGAAAATGTACCCTCAGCTTTTGGGGGCTTGCCTCTGGTAAGATCCTGTGGCTTCAGGAAGAGGAGCCCTGGCTTCTTCCCACAGTCTCCATCCCTCACTAGGACATTAAAATATGTTAACAAACATTTAACATTCAATATGTGAAAAATATGAAACTTTCCTGCCTTTAATAAGACACAATATGACTAATATCTTAGAACAAGAAAATGCAATATTGTTCTGATGGCTGCCACAAGACTCACAGTAGAAAAGTTATATCCTATAGAATATAACTCCTATATAGGAGTAAAAAATAGTGATGATAATTTTCTGTATAAAAATACAGGCTACAATGCAGCCTTCCTGGATTCAAGTTTCTACCATGCAGGTGTCTGCATACGAGGCAGGTGTCCAGTTTCCCATTACAGCCCATGGAGGGCCAGACAGGACATGGCTTGGAGTCCACTGACTCATCCAAAAACCACCACCTACACTCAGTAGACTGAATCACTGTCAATTCCTCTCACTATGCTGACTGCAGAAGGAGTTTGGATGTCTTGCCCATACTGGTGCTAAATCACCCCCTTAAATTTAAGGTGGGATATATTCTACTCCTTGCACGTCACCACGGAGTAGTGAAAAGCCTATACTTTTTGATACATTTCTTAGTGAAACTGAAGAATTAATTTCCAAGCAAATTATGAAGGTTATAGAAAAATCAAAGGCTGAGGATTACTTGTCAGCATGGGTAACACTGCCTTTGGTGGCTTCTCAGAGGAGGAAAGGCAAATTGGTCAACTTCAAAAATGAATTCAAGAGAGATGTAAGGGGTCTTGCTTGAAATACATCTACAGTCCACAACCGCATATCTAGTTCTCTTCCAGAGGATGCTGATGGACATTTGAAAGATATTTCTTTCCACATATGGACAAAATATCAAGCAGTTCTGTGATTTGGTTGGGAACAAACATAGGCAACCACTGAGGTACTCAGAACTTCACTACCTCTTTCCTGATGCCTGCCTTGGAAAGAATACATAAGTTGTGTCAGCAACCGAAGCAGTTTCTCCTCTCGGAGGGCTTGTCCAAACAGAAGGAAGAGAGATGTTTGGAGATGCAGACACAGAACCACAGCTTGGGTTTTTTAATTCCCAAGGATCATTTTTCTGTGATACCACAAAACTTGTCAAAGGTGACAAGAAAATGCTGCAGGACTCCTCCTTAGTTATTAAGCATAAACCGAACTTCACAGGTTAGATTTTTTTTTTTTCCCCAGCAGTGATAGATTACAGTGGAAAGAAGGAGAAAAATGTTCATAAAATTGCAAAGTTATTGGAATATATACTTTTGGAAACAGCTGTGGATTACTTGATTATAAGAAGAGAGCACACAGACGGCCTCCTGAATTTGAACATTTTGCTTCTTGCAGCAATGTGTTTTATCTACTTCAGGGAATTTGGGACTAAAAAAGGAGCCTCATGGTCACAGGAGGGTGCAAAATTACCCAGCACAAAGAGCAGGTTTTGTGCACTTCAAAACAACCTTTCTGCTGCACAAATCCCCAAGAGGATAGTGAAAATTATACTCTCTTTCTTGGCAGTAAAGCTACATCTGAAAGAACTTTTTCATAGATCAATTTTACGTGGACTGCATAATGACATAAAACCCAAAGTAGAATTACTGCAAGCTTTGCTTAGAGGGAAAGGCATCTCTTAGAGGAAGTGTGAAGATTGCCATGAAGAGAACACAAAAAAATGAATTCTTTTTGAAAGTTTGATTGCTTTATTTTTTTAAAAATGTCCTTGAAAGCAGAACAAAATTATGGGCAATAGGTCGAGGCAATTTTATACATACCATATTTTAATGTATCTGTAAGTATTTATTGGCCTGCAGTAATAGCATTTTCACATCTCCCCCAAATATTCTACAGCATCCAGATAGTCCCTTGCTGATTTTTCAGAGATTGACATGCATATACATTATTGAACATTTTGTTCTACCTCTTCTTTCCTTATTGATGACAATAATTTTCTCCTTTGAAAACTTAATCGTGTTTAGAGTCTGGTCAAAATTACTCTTTTTTGAAAGTTAGAAGACAAAATTACCTCATATCTCATTTGCACCATTTTTTTATATTCTTCCTAACTCAGCAATGATGCCATGGTTTCATTGCCTTCCTCTTAGCACAGGTGCAGAAGGTTCTCCCCTTGTCTTTTTATGACCCTACAAGTCACTAGATCCACTTCACATCTTAGCCCTTCTGATTTTATCCTTACACATTCCTATTATGTCCTTACATAGACCTCTAATAATTTTACTTTCCCTAATTTTGAGTGGATTATCATCCCTCCCATCAAATACTGCCCTGTGCTGACCACATCTGCGCAGGAGGGACTGCACAGTGCTAAGTGGAAGCCCCCCAGCTCTACTCTTTCTGTGGGTCGTCCCTCATCAGCAAAATGGGAGTGAAAAGTATGAGCTTTCCTCTGATTGTTTGTTTGTTGGTTTATTTGTTTGTTTGTTTGTTTTAACTCCTTATGACACCTGTGGCCTAATTATGTGACTAGGCAAGAGCCAGCACAACAGCCGATTCGGTCTGTAGCATGCTGATAGCAATGCAATATTCATAAATGCTAAATCATAACGTATTTGTTGTATTTGAGAAACAGTTTCAAAATGCCAATGCTAATACTATTCCTTTCCCATTATAATGACTTGAAAAGCATATCAGACAGAGACTATGACAGTACTATTTTGTTAACAGTTCTCAGTCTTCACTGCAGGCTGCAGATATCCAACTTTTCTAAGCAAACAAACCTTCTGAAGGTCAAACACTATGAATATTTGATAACTTCAAACTTCAAGTCTAAAAAATTCTTTCCTAGCTCCAAACTCTGTCTACGCAGTATTCTTTGTATATTTGTTTTAAATAATAATTCCATCAGATGTACTATGTAAGAATCAACTCCCTCTTCATGACTACTTGTGGCATTGGCCACTCATGGCTGCTAGAGTGAAACACAGTTTAACCTCCGGCCAGTGAAAGCAATGAGCTGGGAGTTGGCCTTCAAATATAGGGAGACCAGGGATCTGTGCCCCAGCATGGCAATAAGAAGTATTTTGGCCAGAACTGTGACTGCTTACTATGTTTACCAAAAAAGAGAACTCTCCAGCTTGAAATGGTGACTATGAATCAGTGGAAAAGTCAGACTTTCACATCTCCAGACAAAATAAAACTCTGAATTAATTCATTTCTTTAATCAAAGAATTGAAAGGAATCGAAATTTTCTGCTAGGCGTGCTGTCAAACTGACAAAGTGACTCAGCAAGAAGAATAATTGGTCTGTAATGTGATTATATTTGGGGATTCAGGTTGGGGTTTAGACATGCTGTTAAAGACTAAACTGAAATAACAGATTTAACACAAAGTTGTCAGGCCTGCAGTTTTAAAAGGTCCTGCTGTCAGTCATTAAACAAGTGGGAACTCAGTGCAAAAAATAATTGGCTGCTGTGTCACCATACTGGGGTTTCATTAGTAAATGTCCTTAATAAGCTGATCCAGATGTGAAACATGCTCCATGAGAAGGTGAGTGATAGTTTTTAGATTATTCCCCAAGATCTGTCATCTTGCACAATGGTCTCCCTTCAGAAGAGAGGGACGATCAATAACCCCATCTCTAATAAACAGATCCTGTCCCCAAGACCCCATCTATTAGGAAAGGGAACGGTACAGGTCTCTGAGAGATGCCCAGGATCAGGCAGTGCCCGTCTACCTAACAGAGAAGCTGAGCATGACACCACACAGGAGAGGCACTCCTGTTGGCACCCTCATATTTGCAGGCATACTGCAGGCAACATGTCATGGGGGAGAAAAAGAAAACCAACAACAAAGACGTGCAATGAAACCTACATATCCAGAAATCGTCTAAAACACATCAACCAGAAGTTGCATAAAGATGCGTGACCCAAGTAATGTCGTGTGTGGGCTAATTCAAGGAAATGAAACATCACAATTTTATTGCCCTGAATGCCACATGTGTGAAGCACCACAGGACTGGTAGGAACTGAGAAATCACCTGATGATAAAAGCAAAGATAATTATACGAGCAGCAGAGAAACCAAAAATTCTTTTAAAAAAAGCATTTATTAGGAGGAGTTGTATTGTTATTAGCAAAATACTTGTTAATAGCACTGTCTTTTCTGCGGGGGACCTTAAGGTAGTATTTTCCAGTTAGAACAAATTAATTTCTGGATGTTGAAGGTCGTTGACAATTTTTTTTCCAAAGCAATCACACTGAATTTGGTCTCCTTTTGTGTAAAACTGATTCCTAGATTCTTTACTTTCCCATGAAACACCAGAACAAGGTTATAGAAAGATAGGATGTTCCTCATCTGTAAGTGACACTGGAAACCTGTGCAGATGCTTTTTTCACCCACATTCATGGCTAGTAGTTGCCTGACTTCTTGCCACTTTGTATCATGACTAATGCTCTATTCCCGAGCAGCATCCATTCTAAAAAAAAAAAAAAAAAAGCCATTTTTATCTTTTCTTGCTTTTTTTTCCTGCCAAATTGCAATTGTTTATAGTTTTTCTGAATCTCTGCAAATCACTTTTTGTTTAGACTTGCTCTGTAATTGGCTTGTAATATGGACAGTCAAGACCAATACTTGCAGTTTGATTCCCTGGAATCGGTGACAAAAATATCCCTTTCCTAATCCTACACTCCTGTCACAAAATAACTGAATTGTCAAGCAAAGAGGTGTACAAATTTCCTAGAAAACACTTCAGTGAGGGCCTCTGAGGGTGACTTAGTGCACTCCATTGCTCCAAAACACAATCACCCCACCTGTGCAATTCCCCCAAAATGCTCTTCAGCCAGCTCTCTAAAGCTCCAGACCCCAGAACTGTGGAGCCCAGAGCAGGGTATGCTACTGCACCTCAGGCACTCCATAACTGGCTGGAGAAGATGTCACAGACATTCAGATATGCTGGTATAGTATTCACTAAAGAAATGAAGTTATCTGTCTGGGTTGTAACAGGCCATGTATTTGCAACTTTGCTCATCCTTCAGCATCTTGATTCCAGAACTTTCAATTTTTTTTCCAGAGGAAAAAATTCTTTTTTTTAGAGTATTGAATCTCCTTGGATGCAAATGTGACCCCTGATAATTTCATTCTGTTTCTGCCTTTTGTGCTTTTCCCTGCAGAGTTGTTGCAGACAAAGGTGGGAGATACCAGTGGGAAGGCAATGTTGCCACTGATATCTGGCCTCCAGTGTAAATAAAGCCCAATTCTGCCACCAGATTGCCCAACACCTTGCAAATTAGCCCCTTCCTTTTAGTTTAGATGAAATCCTTATCACTATCTTATGTTTTCACATCGCTGATACCTTAAAAAGAGGTATTAATGTTTAAATCACAGCAATTCACAGAAACCAAGTATGATAGAAGGCTTGAAGATGGATGGAAAAAAGAGAGCATCCTCATGGCACAGCAAATTCACGTACTGTGCAACTCTTCTTTGAATCCAGAGCAAGAAAAAGGTGAATTGGAATCATAGAATGGTTTGGGTTGGAAGCAACCTTAAAGATCATCTAGTCCAACCCCTCTGCCATGAGCAGGGATGCTACCCACTAGACCATGTTGCTCAAGGCCCCATCCAACCTGGCCCTGAACGCTTTCATGTATGGGGCATTCACAACTTCCCTGGGAAACCTGTACCAGTGCCTCACCACCTTTACAGTAAAGAATTTTGTCCTAATAATCTAAACTCTCTTTCAGTTTCAAGTCATCCCTCCTTGTCCTGTCACTACATGCCCTTGTATAAAATCCCTCTTCAGCTCTCTCTCTCTTTTTTTTGTTTGTCCAAAGAGGTTTGTCCAACCCCTCTGGATGGCATTCTGTCCTTCTGTTCAGTCAGCTGCACCACCCAGCTCACGACCCTCTTGCATGTCCTCACTTCCCATCATTTAAAGACAATCCAAGCTTTCTAACAGTGCTGTTTTGTCAGACAGGGACTCACTGACCTTTTTTAATTACTTAATACACCAGAATCATATTACTGTTCTCATCTACCTGTATTCCTGTTTGATTTGTATAAAAAATATACTAAGGAAGACAATCATACTGTTTAACTGCAAGATGCTACTTGTTTTTCATTAGTGGAGAGGAAGACAACAAAATTATCGCAGACCACAGTTCCCATCAAGATTTGATTTGGAAGCTTTGCACAGAAGCTAAAAATACAAGACTGTGCAGTCATAAATCATTTAAAACAGCATTCATAGACAAGAAACACTTCAGGGATGATGTATTCAACTGAAGTGAATGAGATCTCAGGAGTGCACAAGGAGCTGGGATCTCAGAGGAGTTTCTAGGTGCTCTAAGCAACACAAATCTCAAGTGCTGGACTGGGGCTAGGCATGTGCAGAGGCATGGGGGCAAATTCAATTGGTCCAAAGGGACAGCAGAGTCACAGCTGGCAGAGGGAGCTGTGTTTGTCAAAGCTTTCAGACATACAAAGTTAATGTTTGCAAAGAGCTGTGAAGATCAAAGTCCTGAGGATTAAGATTTCCTTGGAGAATGCTTTTTTCTTTTGCTTTTTTTTTCCAGTTATAACAAAGTTTTTAAAAGGTTTCATATTTGGTAGGAAATATAAAATGCTATTTATCCACAGTCTTCCAGACAGCTATATAGAGTCGAGAATTGCTCACACAGATGTGAGATGAATTCCCCATCATCCATTTCTGTTCTAATACTGGCCAAAATATTTTTGCTTTAGAGAGAAAACAACCTAAAAGCTTCCCACAGAAGACTACACTTCAAAATAAAAGTGGGGTGCTGCTGGACAGAAATCTCTTGAGAAGCGTGTGCTGTTTGTAAAAAGACATAATGGCCAAATTCTCTGTATACTCTACCTTCTAAAGCATATTAAGTTTTTATTAAGAATTTTTATTAAGTATTTATTAAGATTTTAAAATCCTGAATCTATGTTTTAATTATAGACAACATTTTCCTCAGAGTTTCCAGGAATGGCCAGTAGTACATACTTTAAGTTCAACCAAACTGTCTATAAATCACTGCAAGAACTCATGGCACATAATTTCAACTAAGTCACTCAAAACTCCTGCTGGGTGGTGGCTCTCTTGCTATCTGCCAATAGCAAAGGGCAAAGCTTGTATAGTTCTCTGATTTAGATCTGTGACCAACACAATGCTAATAGGACACTTAAGTTTCAGACTTTGCTGAGCAGTTCCCTGTTTCTCCCTCTGCCCCCCTAGTGCTGAGAGTGTACAAAAGGTTGGGAGGGGGAACAGCCAGGCAGATGACCTGAATTGGAATAGTATCACAGCAATGTCTGATTTTCAGCCTATTTTTTCCCCATGGAAAACCAGAGTATAATTCTGGAGTTCATTTCCATCTCACCTTTTCCAGATTGTATTAGTTTCCAACTCTACTAAAGCGCCCCTTCCTACTGCATTTGCTACTTGAAATGCCCACAGCACCCACATCCATAGCAAGAATAACAGGATCAGAAGTTGAAGCAAGTCCATCAGCAACAATAAAAGTGATAGCAGGGAAACAGTGAACACAAATAGTGCAGGATATGCACAATTTCTAGTTGCTGCAATACAGCATTGCTGCTTAATTTTACATATCTAAGTCCTGCAACAGCAGCCAGGAAAGAAGAGAAACTGATGGAAAGAGGTCACCATTTCTGATTCCATTTGTCCACATCAACTCTAAACTAAAAGCCTACATACTCAGTCCCAGTTGGATATGCCATCATCCATAAAGCCACTAGGACTGTTAGTCATTGTCTTCAACCTCACAGGCAAGTTCTCGGACCTACTGAACTGTGGTCAAACATTTAGAGTTGTTCTGCACTAAAAGGCACGTTGGAAGAGCTTGAAGAACTGTAATGTTTTCAAACAACTATAAAGCACACACCTGAAGTTGGCTATAAAAACCATGTGAGACATTAGAGATCTGCTGGCATTCCCAAATGAAATGTGGGAAAAACCAGTGACAACAGCAATGGGGAAGCTGTACAGTGGTAAGTATGTATTTATGCCCCATTAAATACTTACCAGTTGTTAGCTGCTCATATCTTGTCTTACAATTGCTGGTCCAAGACATTTTCACATAAAATATCAGAATTAAATAAGATCCTAAAATCACAGCAGCAAGAGCTGGGAGAGACTTTGAATAGTCATCCTGCCTGATCTCAAAACCAAACTGTACCTATCTCTCATTCCAGACTGGTGGGTGACCAGGAGTTGTGCATCAGTGGCCAGAAATCACAAAACAGAGAATCTTTAATAAAAATATTACCCTCAAAGACAGTGGTCCATGAACAATGCCTTCAACTTTATTCTAAAAGGTTAATTATGCTTGTGGGTTTACTGCATGTATGCTCTAGGGTACTTGCTTTACAAAAGCTAGACATTTAAAAATAATGAATTGATGCATTTTCAGTTCTAATACAGAACTTAAAGCAGGCTCATCAGAGCCATTTCAGACTGTCAGCTGTCCTCAGACAACATGTACAAGGGCACATGAAGTTTGAGCATCAAGAAATGAACTTTTTACAATCACTCACACATCAAGAGCTCAGACTCAGCTTTCTTGAATGTAACCAACACACTCGTTTTGGCATGATGTGCCTCTGGGCTCTCCCTGTACAGTGCTTAGGTCATACACAGAAGCCAAGACACCAGGGATGGCAAAGATCCTTGTAGGTAAAGATGTCCTGCAATTATGCAGTCCCTTTAAAATATAGTTCTAGTACTTCACAGATTTTTTATAAGTCTCAGAATAAATAGAAATAGCAGGGCAGTTGTGCGAGACTGATCACCAAGCAGGATACTGTGTCAACCTTGACAATGATAGATAACTCTTTGCCAAAGATTTCCCTGGGACAAGTCTGGAATTGTATTATTAGCTTTGAAATCTAGATCCCAAGGAAATCTTAAATGTTCTTTTACAACTAACTTCCAGTGGTTCTTAACTTGGGAGGTAAAATTTACACCAACTTCCCAGTAAAGGGTGTAGCGGCATGACTTCCTTGAAGTATGTTATCTTCCCTTCTCACGTTTAACAACATAAACAAATGCAACATCTTGAAAAGTAATATTACCGCACAGACACACCAATGTGCACATGAGAATTATGATGTTTCAAGACTGGATTTCTAATGTCTGTTTCTTCTTATAGGATTAGGTTTTCTTGATTTGTGAGAACTAAAAGTGGCACTTTTAGACAGGATATTAAGGATCTTGTTTCAAAAACAACTACACTTTAAGTAAGAGTATAACAGCCCCTGTATCCATGACTTTTCATCCACAGTCCAGTTGGAATTAGGAAGAGAAAACATTTTTTAATGATAAAAAGACAAATGCAGAAAACAGGAAATGCTCAAGAAATTTCAACCAAAGACAGAACCCTCAAGAGACTCATCAAAATTTTTCTTCTTTCATAGATTTCAAGAGATTGGTGAACTTCTGCCATGAGAGTTGCTATAAATTTTAACATGTTGTTTTCCATTCAGAACTTGTATGAAATTTAAAGTAAGTTGGTTGAATTCAGTATGCAAAATCTCACTAATTCACATTTGATTTTGACTCTGAGAATAACCCACTGTTTGGGTTCATGAACCAACTGGAAAAAAAAAATCAGCCCAAATAGAGCTAAGATTGAATGTTGCTATATCGTTTTTCTAGCAAAGCAACAAAAATCCATATCGTTCTCTTCCAGGTCTTTTAACAAGTACAGAGCAACAATCCATCACTATTACACTAAAACTGCACTAAACACATCTCACAGCCTTACTCCAAAAGAAAACACACACAGAGAAGTGAAAAGCAAGTGGAATATAGGCATAAATGAGAACTACCTACTTGGAAGAACACCAATAATCAGCAAAAAGTCTTGCTTTCCACTTTAGCTCCACTGAATTCACCAAGCTTACAACAATTTCATTTTTCATTACCTCAGTTTACATCAACAGATGACTTCAGACAATCACCCTGACATCAATCAACACTGGCTATGGATAAGAATAATGACACCACAGCAGCTTTTGCACTTAATTTTGTGGCTAATGGTGCAGCACAAGTTCACAGTGCTTTCCTTCAATTTGAGCAAAAGTAATACCACACAAATGTGGTTCCTTAACAAGAAGACATGTGCTTCAGGCAGTTTTTCTACAGCAACTACATGGGCCTGGGGAATACCCAGGTTGAACAGAACTGCCTGAGAAAAAGCAAAGAAAATGAACATCTCACTGGAGCCTGTTTAGCTCTTTTACCCAAGAGACAGACCAGGCAGTAAATCTTCAAGGTATCAAGGCTTGAAGGAGATCTGCCTAACTACAGCATCCATTCTGGTTCTCTCTTAGAGAATTTTGTGGCAAACATAACTGAATAAAGACTCTGGAGTGTGAGTTCCTGCTCAGGCCTCATCCAGTGCTTCATCAAACTGCAGTCACAGTGCTGTGCTGGTGCAGCACCCTTCCCTGGAATTGCTGAAAGACCTGGAAGGAAAGCCAGAGGACACAATTCCCTCAGCATAGCCAGGGAATGCAAATGAGGGGAGTCCTCAGAGTTGGAAAAAGCTGACTTGATAGCAGGGAAACATTGCATTTTATGCCAGGCACTGTGCAGAAGAGTAGCAGCACATATTACATGATCTCTCTGTAAGACAGGGCAGGACACGGATATGTTCTAACACCTGTTAAATCACACACACAGACTCGCTTGAAGAGAGAAGATGCTTTTCCTCCCTGGTTACAGACAAGAGTACACAGATGCACGTTTACAACAATGTAAAAATCCAGCTTCCAATCCCTGTTCTCCCTGAAGACACCTGAATTTACATTTTCCATCTCTTAGTGCCAAAGTATTTAGGTAGTGGGTGTTCTTCTGGATGAAGGAGGTTTATTTAAAATATTTTAATATGTATAAGAGTAAGGACTGAAGTCTAAGCATACTAGGCCTTCCACAAATGCCCTAACAAGCTGTGTTGACTGTCATGGCCTCATGAATATTTAAAGATAATTATGAAGAGGAACAGCTTACCCTGAAGATATGCATGTCTGGTCTGTGACCAATTACAAGAAGATATTATTCTCAGCGTATGTGGTAAGCACATTCTCCCATTCTGAAAACTTCTAATAGGGTAAAAAACATTTCCCTGTGCCACTAGCTTGAGCCACCTTATTGCGTATTTCAGAGTCCTTTCTGTCCAAAGAAAATCCATAGTTTTGCTGAAACCAGAATAATAAAATATGCACAGACCATGAGTCAGAGGACTTTCCTATGTACAAGTTATATATCCTTTGTGAAACACAGTGCTTCCCTTGAGGAACACAAATTCTCAGGGTAGTGAGAAAAATTGCATTTCCAGCACAGCATTGGATAAAGACTTTTCTGTGGCCTTAAAAACAGTCACCTCTGCTGTTTCCAGCTATCCTCCCAGGGGACAGCCTTTCCCGGTAGCACCACAGCCTTTTGTTCACAAGTCTGCACTCTTTCCCTTGTGCACTGGGAGGACGCTGTGGCAATGTTTCTACCCATGACCTTCTGTCCTTGTCTCCTGTTCTCCTTGTTCTCCCAACTCTGAACCTGCAAAGCCCAAGCCTGCTATGTCAGGGTTCCCATGGAAAATGGTGGACACTGATGCAAGAATCATCCTTTCTCTCCCTCACACTTCCCTACCCCCATTTTGTAACATTTATACAAAAGAAAAAACAAAACCCAGTGAATAAAATGGTGGACAGTGGTCCTTTAACTACTAGACAGGCATCCCCTATCTTAACAATCAATTAAAGTGCAACTCTTGCCTCTCATTAGAGTATGCTCCAATCAGCACTAACAGCATCCCAAGCAGAAAAACCAGCAGGGAGTTTGAGCAGATTCTGATGAAAACTATTATGGCAAAGTATTATTGCAAACCACCTGTGGCACTAGATGGGATGCCCAGGGAGAGAAGAGTCACCTGGGAAGATCCTTGTGATGGTTTTCTTTGCTGGTCAGTGCAGAGTGTTTTCCCTTAAGATTCTTTCACCCTTCTCATTTCTTTTTTGGTTTTGGGTTTTTTTTTCAATTGTTATCAAAAGTAATTGTTACCATTAAAGCTGTCATTTGACACCAGCTATGGACTGTCTCATCATCCTTTCTGCTTGCAAGAAAGTACAAAAAATTGCCGTAATTCTTGTGCAGGGGGGCAGCAGCAGGTTTATCCATCACATCCTTTGTGAATGTTTGTTACTGCAATGACTTCAACTTAAAGATCACAAGGACTCAGAATCAGAAAACCATTTTCTGTACAGTTTTCTTCTGCAACAATGTATTTGTTTTAATAAAAATGTTCTTAAAATGTACACCATTTTCCACAGAAGGTCACCATGATAATTCAGCACTGGCTAAATACAATATAAAAAAAATATCGGTTGTCTCAAAGATTGTAAAAACTCCAAAAGTAAAAGTTACATTTTGAAGTACTCCAATGGCCACATGAATATTATTCTTTTGTCTCAGCTGAAAAAGAAGAAACTAAACCCACTGTACACTTTTCAGGCTTGTAGGTTCATGTGATCCACAGTGTCCAAACCAGAAACAGATAATCAGCAAATAAACATTATGCTATGTTTTAAAATACATTAGCAATACATAACACATTGGTGTTACTCTTAACATACGAAGTATCCTTTACAGTAATTTATGGCTGATATAGTCCTTGACTGCAGGGTTGTTCTCATTCTTTCTTTTTGGTAAAGTCATATGGTTTCCACCACTGTGCAAACTGCAACACCTTCTTCCTCTGTTCTTCAAAGTTCTGTCTGATTCCTTTTCTCCAGAGCCGGGGCTCCAAGTCCAGCATGCCACCAATAATTTCCTTAGCAAGTAGAAGAAAGATAGATAATGGTAAGTGCAAAATCACCATATTATTTAACAATATTTTACAATAAAATAAAGAAATGTGTATTTTCAAATTACGAGATTGTCAGTTTTCTTAAAGTGCTAATTAAAACTTGAAATTCTGAAAATATACCAATTTAAAAAATAAGACAATTTAAAAAATAGAACTGTAGCTGTTAGATGGTTACCTCAGCAAAATTCTTTGAAGCACAGCATATTGATGTACTGCTTAAACGTCCTAACATTGCAAGATTGTTAATGTATCAGTACATTTGTGACTAAGGTAAGTTCAGAATAAGAAAGCTGCCCACTTTGCTCTTTCTGGTGCTATATTTCTCCCCAATCACTTCTAGTGTTTTTGTCACAATGACTTTTTCTGTATTACAGCTCTACCTGTATCAACAGTACACTGTCTACCGTGGGGAGTAATCTAACCACATGAGCATTTTCATGGGAGTTGTCCGTGAGTCTGTATGTGTATGCACCCTAATTTATACAAGCAGGAATCAGTGCACCTACATGTCAATACTATGGCCACAAAAACTCTTAAATAGATGCAAGTATTTTCCACCTATAAGATTATAAATCTATAATGTCAAATATCAACAGTTCCTATTAATTCAAAAGAAACACAAATCTAGAATCACGATCTGAGTATCAGCTAATGAAAAAATCAACTGCTCCTTCATTCAACAAGCCAAGTTACAATGACTCATCAAGAAAAGACAGATAATAAACTGAGATAGGGTACATCAAAGTTACTGTTCTGGCAGCGTCTGGTTTAATTACTTAAATTTTCCACAACAAAGTAGAATTGGTAAATTAATCTTTTACGTAACAATACCTTCCCAAAGTAATGAGGGAAATTGTGTTGATCTTCAATCACATGAGCAAATCCTCCTTGAAGGCCAAAGTCCACAGAAAAGTATGGTAATCCTTTAGGAACCTGTATGTGCAAAACCACATTTTCAGATGCTTAACAAAGTGTTGGCAACTAGTCTACCTCCCCACAATTGCATGAATTTCAACATGGTTTTGCAGTTGATATTATAACATTTTATTTTAAACCACTTCTCAAACCAGCTACATGTAGCATAAAATCGCAAGAGAGAAACAGCAAAGCAAATGGGTAAGGGGAAAGAAGAACACACAGCAACTAGATAAAAGACACAGAAGAGATGACTACTGGGTGTCAGAACCTCCAGACGCCCCTGTGCAGCACCCATAAGACACTGGGGACAGACCAGGCAGCAGTGGGCACACTGAGCAAATGCCCCCACACCTCTGAACTACATGGGTTTGGCAGAAACTTAAAGACAATCAATAGCAAGTTGCATTTATCAAAGGTAAGGTGTTGAGTGGTAACAGCAAATATTTACCCAGTGAAAACACTGACACTCAGGGAGAAGGGGAAACACTTATATGGAAAATACATTATGAGAACTCCCCTCTGCATGACTGGAAGTTATTATTAACTTGCCAAATCAGGTAAGTTAATAATTCAGTCATACTACAGAGAAGAAGCTGGATATCCTGTCACAACAAAGACCTTTCACTCTGACAGAGAGAAGTGGATCCATTTATTGCTACAGTATTGCAAGTAATTTTTGCTGTTTCACTGCAATAACTTATTTTCCACTCTTTTAATTGTTGAGGATGTTCCTGTACTGATAAGATTTACAAAGCCTCCAATTCATAAGTGTTTTCTCTGCTACAATCCAAATAGCTACACAATTTTCATGAGGCATGTTCCATATATTGCTTGAAAATTGACTCTAAAAATAATTAAGATTTAACAGAGGAGCAATGTAGCATAGCAAGAAACATAAAACATTTTAAATGGACTTAAAAATTATTAAATAAGGAAAAATGGGTTGGCAGGTGACACCTTAAGGAAAAAGTCAGCTTTATCTTATTTGTGTCTAGCAAAGCATCAGGTCTGACTGGGATGGAGTGAATTTGCATCACAGCAGCCCATGTAGTGCTGAGTTTAGACTGGTGCCTGAACCAGTGCTGACAGCATGCCAGTGTTCTGGCTATTGCTGAATAGTGCTGACTGCTGGGTCAGCTCTCCTGGCTGTGTACCCTCCCAGCCCACTTCCCACCCCCAGCACCTTGGCTGCAAGGAGCAGAAGGAGAAGCAGAGAAAGCCTTGATGCTGTGCAAGGGCTGGATGCTCCAGCTTTGGACACAGGTTTGGCACACAATCCGGGTCTTGACCCTCCTTTCAGGTACCACCCTCTCCCAATACAACTCTCCAACTTCCCAAACCTCAGCTCTGTCTCTAAACTATACTCGCTGATCTTTCTGAATTTCCATTACCCTAAAATAATATTAAAATCACACAACTGTGTAACAATACACTCAGATACATTTGTATTAATACATTGTATTAATTTACAGAACTGTCCTGACTTAATCTGAAAACTAGCCTACCTTCAAATGAGTACATAATAGTCACAAAAATATACAGCTAGGAAGATTCTTCAAGAACTCTGATGTCCTGATGCCTTACCATGTGTCAAGAAAATTATACTTCACTTATTGGTGACAGATGTTGGGTTTTCCTGTTCTAAAACAATGAGCAGAAGATATCCCAAACATATTTATTTTTGTCTTCTGTTTACATCCACCTTAAGTTTACAGTCTTCCCTAAACCTTTACTGCAAATTAATTGCATCCCTTACTCTTCTGCACTCCATCTCCCTTTTTGGAGTATCTGGCTTCATGTCTTGCTAGTAAAACTCAAGTCCTCTTTCTCCTAAACTACGAATTTTTTTTAGTGAAAAGGTGTTTTATTTACTAAAAGACACTATTAAAAATTGAGTGTTATTACTACATAGTAGTAAACTACTTGTGGTAAAGTCTATATAACACGCATCTTTCACTTCAACATTAAAAAGATGGAATGATCCTTGAACTCAACAGATCCAGCATTGCTCCTTTAAGATTTGTTTACACAAGGATGTTTCAGCTCAGTATCCAGGAGACAGAAAGAGCACTGTTCCCTTGTTTAGAAAAAAAGAATCATAATGCTATTTATATTTTCACTTCATAAACTTAGCAATGCAAATGGCTGTTGTAGGTCAATGAAAAAGAAGTATCATAATTTCTTCAGAAAAGTAATTTGCAAATCTTTGATCTACCTTAATTCTTAGTTAATCTAGAAAATAATGCTGGTACATGTCTTCAAAGTGTCAGCTCTGTTCTCAATTGCAGCTCAGTCCACTAATAGTTGAAATAAATGAGAATCTTTTCCCTAATATCTGTTAGGAGTTCAGTTAGACTGTTAATTCTCATCACACCTATGCCATCTTCTGATGCACTAATCTAATTGTGTTCCCTTTCTTCTCTCTTTGAAACAGTTGGTAATGAAAAAAAATGAGATGAATTTGCTGAGAAATTCAGCGTTCAATACATTTCATTACTTACAGATTTCCGAACATCTTTTGAAGAAAGATCAATTAACTTCTTGTTCATGGACCACTCTTCATCAGACTCCATTATAGCTTTCTGTAAAAGTATTTTATCTAAATGTGAAAATGATCGTGCAGCAAGCAAAGAACTAGGTGTCTTTTAAATTTCATTTGATGTGTATTTTAATGGTAGAAACTTCTGAAAGAAAAGTTTTAAGCAAACGATATTGCATTTAATTTTGTTCTTCCTCCTTCCTTGAGCATTCAGACAAAACACAAGTTTTACCAGAACCTGAAGCATAGCAGTCATATCTAACACGTGGAAAGTTTCAGACGTGGTAAAAGCTACTGCATTGTTGTTCATCACACTGTTGCTCCACTTCATCAAAAACCAACCACATTATTTCCAGAAAGCAAAACTAATATTTCAAAGAACAAATAAAAAAATTTACTGATAAAGGGTGAATCATGATCCAGTTGCTGAAATCCTCAACTCCAGACAAAAGCTTCAATGAACCTTTTCTTACAGGGCCAGGGGAAAGAAACTAGAAAAGCTGGTGATAGAAGTATCTATCATGCTGTCTTAACATTCATCAGAGACCTAAGATATGCGGAAAATTTGAACTTACTGAAATAAAATGGGGATGAAACAATATATACATTTGTATTTCTTAAAACAGTTGACGTTATTTTCCCATTTTATGCTTGCCAAGGCACATGTATGGTGGTTTAAGTTTATACTACAGGACTTAAGAGAGAAGTATTGCAATCCTTAAAGCAATTCAAGAGAATACAATTCTCTCCCCTTCTTCCAGTACTTGTCAGTGCAGTCAGACTTGCGACAAGTGCTCAGTCACATACAAGTCTTCCACTATGTGAAAAACTGAAATACCTCACAGGGCTTGTTTTAAGATCAAGGAATATGATCAAAGAATGGATCAAGAAGTAGGATCAAAGAACACATCTTTTCAAAAATAGCACTGGAATATCAAAATGTTTTCCAAAAACAGGTGAATTGTGATACATACATTCAAATGACTTCAGAAAAAAACATTTTCATGTACCTTAAAGTAGATTGGAGCCATATCTCCTACTTCTTTTGGAAGAGGAATGCATTCATATACCATATGATACCGTTTCTTCATACTCATGTTTGTTTCTAGGAACACACAGTCCAAGTCTTTAGCTTCAAACATGTTCACCAATGCATTTCGGAACATCTGTTTAAAGAAAAAAAATGTGTAATTTAAATTAACTTTTCAAAGCTTTCAGACACATCATATTTATTTAACTAATGTATTATATTTGACACATTATATTATTTAATTAATGTATTATATTTGTAATAAACTCACAATAAAATGGAAAACTGTAACAACTCATACTAGGAAAATTCTGTATTATTCAGCAATTTAATATGAACTATATTTCCTATGACACAAATATAGGAAGTCTAGAAAACTATTGTGAAATACACAATATAATTAACACTACAAACTTAGTTTTAATAAATATCACATATTTTTACAGCCAAAATTAAAACTATGTTAACCTTCATAACTGTAGAGCTCCATAAAACAACATGTCTGTAACAGTAGGTCTCAAGCTTGCGATTTCTAAGAAGGTGATGTCTTGGCTTGTACTGACTATAGTTACCATTATCCTTTCACTACTCCTTCCAATTATACAGTTTAATTAAAAACAAAACAAAACAAAAAAAAAAAACAACAAGGAAGATATTTTCACTAGGCAGGTTTGACCTTTAAGTATAATATTAACATTGCCTGAAAAGAAAGCCATGACTGTAACCACCATCCTCATTGTATGTAAGCAAAACAAATGCAATACTTAATACATCTGTCATGCAGTGACAAGTGTGGGCCTGGTCCCTGTCACTCAGAAGCTGCAGTGAAGTTCAGGCCCTCACTTTTGTTCCCTGTCTGAGCTAAGTTTCAGGGATGCCTGTGCCCTGCCAGGTCCCTGGCAGTTCTTGGCCCTGACTTCCCCTTGAACTTAAGTCATCACTGCAGACTTGTCTGGCCACCCCTGGGCCGTGTCTGACCCTGTTTACCATCATGGGAACTGCTCTCTTCTCTTGGCCTGGGTAACATGAGACTGTGCCTTGTCAGTGAGATGACCTCTCCCACCTGTTTTGCCCATCGTCCACCCCTGACTTGCCTTCCTGAAGAGCAGCCCACTTTTGCTGCTCCAGGACTCTTGACAGTTGTTATTTACATCCAAGATATGCAAGAGCATCATTCTATAGCTTACAATGTAGATGCTGAACTAAATTGTCAACCACAAGGGATGATTTCTGAGAGTCATTTAGACTTATTTTCAAATGCACAAAAGATCTTTCTGACAGGGTGAATGTTTCTTAAAGTTTCTCAAGATCTTGAAAACTGCTTTTTAAAGATGACAATTTTTATATTTATACATGCTCCCTATACCATTTCCACAGTGTAAGCCAAGAAACCACAGAAACTGTAAGAGCCTCGTGGACCAGAGGTACCATAGCTCTACAACTCACATAAGTCATAGGTTGTCCTTTGTGCATTGTTTTCTTTTTCAATTAACAATGCTCAGAAACACAAACAACACCATTAAAGGGTTAATCCCATCCAAAGGTTTAAGATTTCCTATCTTAATGTAAATGGAGAGTTGATGAATCAAATTAGCATAAGCAAAAACACATATTCACCAACATCAGCAACTACTGAAGTAAAACAGAGGGGAAACAAATCACTATCATGTTCAATGAAACAGGTCTAGAAACTGAACTCTTCTCCCCACTCCCTTGCCATCTTGCACAGAATGAATCAAACTAAAAGGCTAAGAAACTGGGTAAATATATATTTTAACTAGGTATTTAAGCTCTACAAAGCAGGCCTAGTGCCCTGAATTCTTCCTCACTAGTGAGCTGCTCCATACTGTGACAGGAAAACACCACCATCATTCCCCTAACACAGCTGATGAAACACAGCTAGAAGATACTGCCCAGTGTTCCATGACTGATAGAGAACTTTACCGCAGGGAGCAACAGGCTACTCTGAATTAATAGCTTGTGGCCTTCTCCTCTTCGCTCTGGCCCCCAGACCAGCAACTGTGAAACAAGCAACTGTGGTGAGGTAAGGGAAACGCTAAACCAAAGGTTGAGAAAGACTTACTGTTGCTACCCTGCAGTATCAACTGAAATACAAATCCACCAAAAAGCCTAGGATATCAGCAGATGTTGGCTAACATTTCCCTAACTGCATTTTCTTGTTTATAAATACATTGCACTTTTCCTCCAAATTCTGAGCAGGCCAAACCATCAAGGACAATTTGCCCTAGAAAGGAGAAAACCATTTGTAAGGGCAAATAAGAATGACTTATGCTTGGATGCACACGCCATTAATACATGCAACAGTTCAGTCAACACAGAATGTGTAAAGATTTATATCTTTTCATATTAAAAGTATTACATGCATATTGACTTTGGCAAGGGAGCACATCAGTCTAAACTACACAATATGCTAAATTCAAGTGCTTGAAGGCATACAGTATAAAAGGAACCCTTTTTTGCTTTACTCCAACATATCCTAAAAAAAAAATCTCAGCAAAAATAGTTAGCTAAAACATGTGCTCCATTCAACATTTTTTGAATATTTGAAGTGTGATTTTTTTCCCTTCAATAGCAATACGAAATATGCCTCTGGCATCAGAAAGTTTAGTCATTGACTGTCTGCTTACACTTTCACTAAAGGCTTCCATACTCCTCCTACTGAGTTACATAGAAAATGGGGAAAAAAATAATTCATCTGTGTCCATCACCTTCCAAAGTACTTTATTGCAAAGAAATGTTTAAGCTGTCTATGAATACATTCACAGGGTCAAAGGACAATGATTTAGCAACTAGTTGCCTTTACTAGCCAGTAAAAGACTAGTGTTAAATACAGGAATTGCATTTGTTTATCTTTCCTTTATTCTATTTTCCTGCTCATACAAATTTAGAAAAATTATAATTATTTAGTTAAGAGGTTAGGATAAAGAGAATTTCTAAGATAAACATATTTATCACTTTCCCCCATGCTCTTTTGTTCCTCCTGATCCTATTTTTAGCACTTATTTGCTTCTTATCCAACTTTCTTAGGCATTTCTGTCATACACAAGAGAACTCCTTTTCCTTCCTCCGGGTTGAAGAGGGGGTTGGAAGGGAGTATAATTTACTAGGAAACACTGTATAAAAATTACAATCAGCCCCAAGAATCAATGTGGAGAGCAAATTTGGAGAGTCAGAGAATCTACCTGCCTGAGGCCTGAGGTAAGACCAACGTTACCTAAACTGTTTCAAACTTATGAATTATGACAGTTTTAAATCTCAGCAAATGCAACAATGAAGCTATTCTATACTCTGAAATAGTCTCCAATATTTCAATATAAGAGGTTGCAAGTTGTTTTCCGCTTGTAATAATCCTGATGGCAGGGAGTGGGGGATTGACAATCACAGTGAATCTCTTAGGCAGAAGCTTGTTATATCCCTTCCTTGATTTTCCATCTCCAAAGAAAACAGAACTCTAAATCTTCAAAATGTCTTCATAAGACAATTGGAAAGGACAACCCATCATGTGTGGCACTTTATTCTAATAATTCCTTTCAAGGAAGGTAGAAAACTGGATTCTAACACTGACTTTAAGAGTAAGATCGTTCTCTTTCAAATGATTAAACCCAAATCCCAGATTAGTTTAAAAAACTGAGGATATATGAACAATATATTTTCAGCTTGTATTTAATTTTAAGTGATCTGCCTGCTCTGACAATCCTTTTCTTTTCCTTGGCATTTCCAATAAAATGCTGTTATTTCACTTTCTGTAAGGGATCAGCTGTACCTACTTCATCCCCAACAGATGTTCCTCTAACATGGTTTCAAAGATCTCCAATGATGCATGTTTTGCAACATTCCAAGAAACTTCTTCTAGAGCTTATGAATTGGAAATTTTCTTCAGTATTTACCCTGCCTCTCTTTTCCGTTAATATGTGACCACTAATTTTCATCCATAAAGTGAGAACGTTCTGCCCCTCAGTGGAATCAGATAAGAGCTGTCAGATGACTGCAAATTATGAAATTAGGTACTTATGACAAGTATATTATTATTATTCAAACCAAAATTGTTTTACAGAACTGTCAGAAGACAGGAGACAGTTTCTCAGCTGACCTGGATTTCTTCCCAGATGTCTTCATCCAAAAGAGTGGCTGCAGTATGGTGCTGTAGAGGGGCTATCAGGCAGTGACCTTCAGTAAGGGACTGGTTGCTTGGTAGAGACAAGTACACCTACAAAAAGCAAACAAAAACTGAGGTGCCCATTTTTCGCGTGTTAAAAACTTTCCTATTACTGAAGCTAAGAAATTCATCATTTGCTAAATTCAAACCAATAGAAGCCATTAAAACCTAATTACAGCAAGTAATTACAATTAGTAATTCTAGTGTTTTTTTGAAGATTCCATTATCCACCTGTAGCTCAAGTGAACTAGTAAGAGTAGTTTCACCAACAAGACAGTAATGTCAGCCTTATAAACCAACTAGTATCATAACTAGTATGAAATCACACTGTTTGGTCCTTTACAATATTTTTTAAATATAGATAAATATCAGCATGCATTTTCAATAAAGTATTTCACATATATATATATATACATATATATATATATATATATATGTAAAATCCATACTCTGTGTCATGGTTTATCCTGGCAGCATCACCTAACTGTTCACTCACTCCCTGTCCCCAGTAGGACAGGGGAGACAATCAGAAAACAAAGTAAAATTTGTGGATTGAGATAAAGACAGTTTAAAAGGACAGAAAATTACATAATCATAATAACAACAACAATAACAATAACTTAGAAAGCAAGTGATGCACAGTGCAATTGCTCACCACCTACCAACCGATTCCCAGCCATTTTCCAAGCAGTGGCCCCTGGCCAGCTTTCTCTCTAGTTTATACACTGAATATGGTGTCATATGGTAAAGAATATTCCTTTGGTCAGTTTTGGTCACCTGTCCCAGCTGTGTCCCCTCTCAACTTCTTGTGCCCCTCCAGCCTTCTCGCTGGCAGGACAGTATGAGAAGCTGAAGAGTCTCTGGCCACTACTTAACAACAACTCAAAACATTAGTGTGTTACCAACATTATACTCATCCTAAATCCAAAACACAGCACTGTACCAGCTATCGGGAAGAAAACTAACCATCCCAGCCAAAACCAGGACACTCTCTATACTTACCTACCTATTAGATATTTAAACACATATATAAACACAGATTATATATATACATATACACACAGATCTGTATGAATTTATAATCTCTATTAAAAACAAAAAACAGAATGTACCATAATACACATCTATGCATTTAATTCCTTGGCCCATAAAGAGTTGCTGATCAAATAAAAACATCAATAATAAATGGAAACTGCATTTCAGATGTTATAAATACAAATATTTATGCAACTTTTACAAGCACTTACAGAAATAGGAAGGTTTCCAAAAAAACTTCTACTTCAAAGGATTTTAAGCTTAAAAATGGAACTCTGCACTTAATTTTCTTTGATATCAAGACACAATTCTTGACCAGTTCAAATTTCCTCCAGTGAAGTGTGATTTAGTCTTCTACAAATCCACCTACAGTCTAATCTCTGCATTGAGATCTTTCATTATTGCTCCTGTCTTCCACAAGTTCTGATACCAAAGATTAGCTTTAAAATTCATGACAGATTTATTTCTTTTTCTCCCTCACCCTTGACAAATTTGTGGAAGAACTGGAAGGGCAAGGAAAATAAGATACAGAACCACAAATAATTCCATAGAAGCAATTTCACTCTTAATTTCAAGCTCTCTAACATAATTTCTTTTTTATTTCTACATTTTGTTAAATTGCTATTTTTTCTTACCTTGGTGCCAATTGCAATAATAAGATGTTTAGAAAGTGCACTGCTATCAAAGCAGTATGGGCACTTTTCCATGCGTGCAGCAAGCTGCTGGTGCTCCTGTATTGCTTTTCTTCTTTGTATTTCTTCCTCTTCCCCACTACGTGCTCTTTTGGCTGCTTTGGAAACAAACATGTCATCCAGAGTGTAGTAGTCCCTGTCAGTTTTTTCCATGAGCTGAAAGGAAACAAAGAAAAATTGCAAATATATACAAACAAGAGAGAAAAAATACTTAACTCTTTGTAGTATTCTCTACTGAGAAAAGCATAAAGTATGTAAGCAGCAGCAATTCTTCCCCGCATATGGCATCTGCAGCAGATGCAATCATCAGGAGCATCTCCTGACAGCAGTCATATACAGTCTCAGGCAGCAGAGACATTAAAATGTAGATGCGTGACAGCAGTGAGAACAGTATATTACTATATTCCATTTCAAGTTAAGGGCTAGGTATTTCAATATTATCTTTACATAACTTCAGCTATCTTTAAATACGTGAACAATTTTTTATATCATATATTATCATATATATCTTTCCCTCTCCTTTCTCCTCCTCCTCTCCTATTACAACTATCATTAAATCATCTTTTGTGAAATAACTAGACCATGACTCTGCACCTCATACTCACATTCTGTGAAAATATGCCAACAGTTTTTCTTATCAAATCAACAGCGCTAAGCCACTTTGTGGAGGAAACAGTCTTTCCCTTCAATACTACATTTTTCTGAGTGCACCTGTTTCTAAATACAAATAACAAAAACAACTACCGCATCACCAGAAACAAGGCTGAACGATTTGCAGGTTTTGTGTTTTCTCATTCATTGCTGTATTTTAGTTACATGTGCCACATGTCAAAGGAAACTCTGAAAATACCAAATTTGATGTGAAGACAGTCTTCAGGACAAGTGGTATCTTACAGGATCTTAAGAGTGGAAACCCAGACATACTGAATATGTCTCACCTCTCACCTAAATGATATTTAAAAGTGATGGAGTCTGAAAGGATGATGTTCCTCCAGACATAAACTGGAGGAACTGAAGGAGACGCAAGGAGACAGAGGGCATCGTAAGAAGCAAGGTAATGAATGAAAAGGAAATTATGGGGATCATGGGACTCAAACCCAAGTGGCAGTAGATTCATTAATCTTCATAACTCACAGAATACTCATACATATATATGTATAAAATTAGGCTTTATAAATATTTTGGGGAGAATACAAACAAATCCCATGACATCTTGCCTAAATACTTAGCAAGTATTGATTGCAAAGATTAACTTTTTAAACGACTTGGGAAAGTACTTCTCCATTTTCTGCTTTCACCACTCTACAGAACTTTAAAATTATGTACCATTAATACCCTAAATAGTCAAAACTTACAGCTAAAGCTAACATAAAGAGTATTCAGAAGAATTCTTTCAAGTTTTTCTCCTTAAATGAAATTCCAGTGCTGCAATACTTTTATGCCACATTTGATTTTTTACCTTGGATAGTTTTAGTCATCTACTTATCAAAACGACAGGGAGAAAAAAAACACTATGCTATACAGATTTCTTGATATTGGACGTGCTGTTTCTTCAGTCTTGGCATATTTATGTATGAGTAGTTTTGCTCCAAGAATTGCTAAAGAAATGGTACAAGTGTCTCCACAACAAATTCAATGTAAGCTCCTAGTGCAGCCTGGATCCCAGCCAAGGTATGTGTACCAGGCTAGAACAAATCAGTGGAGAGTCTTTAAAAAAATTTTGGATTTTTCCTGGAAATAATAAGATGTGTAGAAGTGTTCTTCATATAGCTAGAGGCCATGGGACCCAGACAACACTGCACTTCTGGTTTAAAATGTAATATATGTTGATCAACAGACCTAGATGAAGCACATTGGGGGAGGAAGTAAAATTAACCTAAGTTCACTTTGGAGAAGTAAAAAAAACAAGAAAAAGTAGGCAGAAATGTAGAATTTAGGGGACAGAAGACATAGTAAAGGGATATTCAGAGAAGGAATATTCACAGGTGAGGTTCAGATTACCTCTACCACAGAGTCTCTACCAGGAGCAAAACTATAGATCCTATTGCAATATTAATGAATAACAGAAGATAATAAGGAATGCAATGCAGTTCAAGAAACCAACACCCCAGCTTCAAAGACATTAAGTAAGTGCTTGAAGTAAGCAGGATCTTAGAAAAAAGTTCAACCTACTTGTGCAATAAAAAAAGCCTAGTCATTAATAATTCAGGCCCAATTGGATGCTCTTCAAGCGCTATCCCCCTCCCTTGGTGAAGAAAAACAGACAAGGACAAAGCGTAAAAACAACAAGTTACTTCTTTTCCCCTTTTTCATACCTTTTAAAGAGAAGTTTACGAGACTTTTATTCCAGTTTTAAGTCCAGCACATTAATTCACAGTGCCATTATACTGCAGTTCTGAGACAAAGAGACCAAGTTACAAACGGTCACCCTGCTCCTGAATCTTCATTTCTTGATGTGTTTTATCACATGCTTTAGATCACTTTAAAAGAGTGTTAAAACAAGATATATTTTCACTTTTAATAGCAGCCATGAAAGGAATAAGAAGCAACTTCCCTATTACCACAGTGTCCTTCCAACACACCTCAAAACATTTCAGGAAGCACAGAAAACTAAAACCAGGTAAAAATATCATACAGCAATAATTCTGTACTTCTAGTGAAATGAGATATATAAGTGAGAAAATCCATTCAGAAATGTTTTCTGTCTTAAAAACAAACAACCAAACAAACACTAATGACACTTAACTCTGCAATACTGGAATAGTAGCAATGAACATGACTAACATATTTCTGGTCAGTACCAATTAAAAAAAAAAAAAATTTAAGGCCAGAATTCCTTAAATATGATTACCCCTCAAGTCCTACAAATGCCAAATATCAGTATCAAAAATGAAATAAAATACAACGTAGCTGCCATGATGGCAGACTACAGAGTACTCTTCCACTGCTACTCTAAATACCGGCCTTTTTAAAAAAGTTATTTGCGGAGAAAATGGAGATTCTCTTTTAAAACATTTATACTCCTATTTGAACAATAAGGCACCCAATGTGTTCTGCTAATTGCATTATTGCCTATAACTAAATCTCTCTAAAAAAATTAAAGGAGAATTGAAAGAACAAGAAGAAAGTGTTCTCCAAAATGTCACTAGGAAAGCAAGTAATCATTTAAAAACTGATTTCTTCACACATATCTTTTTCCATTCAAAAGACAGAGTTAGTACACACACAAAGAAGGAATTATGCTGATGTATTAGAGTTGCTGGAAAGCTGCTGTTCTGCACCACAGATGCAGCTCCACACCAGCTAAACATGAAAGTCAATGCATTCTGGAAGTTGTGCATTTAGTTCCCTCACTGTGCTTGTATGGCTTAGTATTGTCCTTCCTGCTCAGGTGCTCTACAGAGATCAGAGTCTTAGCAGGAAGTTGTTTGATATATCAGTTTAAAGTTGGGATGTCCTACAAAACATCACTGAATTGTCTAAAATTCCTAAAATACGAAATTCAGATATCTATAAAGGCAATGCACCTAAAGACCTTCTTTCTATCAGTGTCATGGGTTTATGTGGTTAGATTTTGTTAGCGGGGAGGGCTGTAGGGGTAGCTTCTGCTAGAAGCTGATAGAAACTTCTTCTGTCCTATGAAGAGCCAGTGATAGCCAGCTCCAGGACGGACTTCCTGCTGCTGGCCAGGGCTGAGCCAATTAGCACTGTAACGCTTCTGTGATAACACATTTAAGAACAGAGGAGATTGTTGCGCAGAAGAAAATTCCAGCCCGGGAAGAGCTGAGGAGAACTTGAGAACAACAATGTAGGCACCAAGGTCAGTGCAGCAGGAGGGGGAGAGGGGCCCCTCTCTCTCCCAGGAGCAGGGGAGGGACTTAGAGAACTGAGTCCCCTGCAGCCTGTGGAGGGTGCAGAGACACCCCTGCAGCCCATGGAGGAGCCCATGCTGGAACAAGTGGATGCATGAAGGAGGCTGTGACTCCATGAGAGGCCCAAGGATGGAGCACAGTCCTGCAGGAGACCTGTGGCCCGAGGAGAGGGAAACTCACGCTGGAGCAAGTTTGTCCTGGGTAGGACTTGAGGCCCTGTGAAGGACCGCACGGGAACAGGGGAAGGACTCAGAGCTGTGGCCCCCTGTAACTTGTGGTGAAGACCATGGTGAAGCAGCTGTCTCCCTGCAGCCCATGGAGGAGTGACCCACAGGACAGCAGATTGGGAAGAACTGCTGCCCGAGGGATGGACACACGTTGGAGAGGTTCATCAAGGACTGTCTTCTGTGGGAGGGACCCCACAGAAGCAGGGGAAGGACTCAGAGATGTGGCCTCCTTGTAGCTCATGGTGAAGACCACGGTGAAGCAAGTTGTCCCCCTGCAGCCTGTGGAGGACCATCGGGGTGCAGAGACTCGACTGCACCCCATGGGAAACAAGAACTGACTACAACCTCCCTTCCCTGTCTCCCTGCACTGCTGAGGGGAGAGGAGAGAGAACATGGAAGGAAGGAGGGGTGGGAGGAGAAGGTGTTTTAAGACTTTTATTTCTCACTCTTTAGCTTTTATCCTGTTAGTAATAAATTTAAGTTTTACCTCACATTAACTCTGTTTTGCCAATTAGTAAGTGACTTCTCCCAGCTCTTATCTCTACGCAGGAATCCTTAGCTGTTTTTTTTTTTCCCTCTCCTCTGTACAGCTGCAGAGGGGAGTGAGAGAGTGACTTTAGTGAGTATTTGAAATTCGGCCAGAGTCAAACCACCACAGTCAGACACTGGCCAAAGCCAAGAGCTGAGCTAAGCTGACATGCTCCTAAGACAGATCACCTCTGGAGTCCCCAGTCTTCTTTTTCCTATTTCACTTACTTTGTTCTGGGCTTATCTGCCATGTTCTTTCTTCACATGTACCCTGTTTTTTCCAACTTTCCCTTCTCTTTTGGCAAGCACCGATTAACACACAGGCTTTAGGAGTCTTAGCACCAGGCAAAATGACACTGCCTCCCACATCTCACAGCATAATTGTGCAACTGTGTCCTTTCCACCATCCATCTGACAGAATCACAGAATCAACTAGGTTGGAAAACACCTCTGAGATCATGAATCCAACCTATGACCAAACACCACCTTGTCAAATAGACCATGGCACTGAGACTGGCTGCATCCAGTCTTTTCTTAAACACCTCCAGGGACGGTGAATCCACCACCTCCCTGGGCAGCCCATTCCAACGCCAAATCACTCTTTCTGTGAAGAAAATGTCTAACTCAAATCTCCCCAACGCAGCTTAAGACTGTGCCCTCTTGTCC
>VZRE01004790.1:180565-190758 GCA_013396775.1 Cephalopterus ornatus | reverse complement strand
AAAAAAAAAAAAGGCAAATTCCACTTCCCAGTTTTGACTATTCTTCAAATACAGTCTGATTCAGCAATCCCCTCCTGACAGGCCTTACCTGTTTGTCTGCTCTGTAGATGGCTGCCTGTATAGATGTATAAAACTCCTAAATTGCTTCAGTCTGCTTTTCAGGAGGAAGGCATCAGAGAAAGCCAGAAGATGTTCAGGTTAAAGGAGTGCAGTAAGGAAGAGCTCTTTCACTTTCCTTCGTCATAGGAGCTTTCAGGTCACTGAACAGCACTGAGAGTTTTGGAGACTGGGAGGAGACGCTGCCCAGGCAGCTGGAGAACATGCTTATTCAGCACATGCACACTGCAGCTTTGGCCAGCTGGACTTGCATACAATGCCACACAGAGATTAAAGCTAACCTCCTGCACAATGCCAGGGTGGCACTAGTGGGACAAACACTCCTGGTCTTCCTTACAGTTTGAGCTGTGATAGATGCAAAAAGGAGGAGGAGATCTGCAGTGCCCAGGGATTGTGAAGACAGACCAAGCTAATGTAGCAATTAATGCCAATGCAGTGTACCCTGTAGGCAGTATGGATGGATGCTTTCAGTTCCATGCATTTTGAAGTGTGGATGATGCACAGCCTACAAGAAAACCTGTATAATGTGACAGTTATATTAAGCCTCAGTTATGTGTTGAGCAATCACACCTTCTACCCATCCCTCCCCCCACTTACCCCTGCAACACATTAATGTAGAAGCAAATATTTTAATAAAAGGCTCCTTTGGGTTTGTATCATGGTATTGTTTCGGGAAAACAAGTTTATAGTTTTTTGTAGTGTCCATCTTCCCTTTCCCCAAACACACTGTTTCCTGCCAATCATGCGGGAACACAGAGTGCCAGGCACTTTTGACAGGATGTTTGCTTGCTGCTGACGCTAGCCAAGTTGCAAGTCTCAGCACTTACACTGAATATCCACGCGTAATAAAACGTCTTGAACAATTATTTTAACATTAACAGGGTTGTTTATACTCTAAAACAGCAACAGATTATTCCCAGGTGAGGAAAAGTTGCTGGTGAACCCATAAGATTCAGCAGTTTTCATATTCTAATAGTTTTGCAGAGCAGATATCAGACAACTTACAGCATTCTCTTAAACACAACTGTATCTTTTTGGTATTGTCAGTAAAAAAACAAATAATACCCACATAGCCCAGACTGAGAAGTCTGAAACCTATTTCATTTTTTTTTGCAGAAATCAATCTAAAATAGTCGCTAGTTAGCATTCCATAAGCAGACTTCTACTCAGATTATAAAACATCATTATTTTAGGACATCAAATATTGATATAACAGTGTGAGATATAGTGGAAAAGCAATGAGAACAGCTTTCCAGAGTTCTCAGTAGCTCACTATGCATTTTCTATTTGCTGCTCCATGTTCTGCTGTTAACCTGATTGTGGATGTTCCAGATAAAAAACATCCAGGGCATGTTTGCATCCCTGTGGCAGAAGAGGCTGGGTCACTTTACACAAAATGGTGGCGGTTGTGCCTGTTTGAACAGAAGAAAGTAGACTTCAAGATAGATGAGATGCCTACAATAGCTTAAGCAGAGTTTTTTGCAGTATTGTTACCCTGTATTAACTATAAACTCACACGGGAAAGATTAATTCAGAATATAGAGGTTTGTAGTGGTCACAGGTTATAAAACTGTTCTATTCACAGGCTTATGTCTTTCTTTGTCAATCCATTCTCAAGTGTTCGAATGTTTCTTTTTCTTTTTCTCTCGGTATTCTGTGTCTTCACACATATCTCAGGTATAGTGAGTATGCGCAGACTCAGGATCCTCTTTTTTTTCTCAAAAAGGCAAGATGTGACAACAACTAAGGTAATATTTGAGAAAGAACTTTTAAAAGCCACAGGTTCCTAAAGATATATTTCAGAATATAACAAGATTCAATTTAAGGGAAGAACATGTCACATTAAGTGCCAGTTCTGGGAGATGTATGCAGTGAAATCATGTAGCTGCACCGCCCTGAGTGATGGAGTATCTCTGTTCCCAAACTAGCCTTCTAGGCATGTATATAGTTCTTAGGTTTCCAGCTTGCATCTTTTACAATCAGCTGCATTTCTCCACAATAGCTTTCAATGCCTGGACTTGTGGGTAACAACAGAAGAAGCAGTATTTTTGAGAAGCCTTCAGAGTGCAGCCTTCCTGAGTTGCTGAACTGCACATATACAGAAGGGGCCAATAACTGAACATGAAGCATATTGGCTCAGGAACTGAAAGCAGTCATCCTCAATAGATGGTGTTGGTTGGGTTTTTTCAGCTATTGACTAGCTAGTCGACTTGCCAGAGATATAATTCTAACTGAGCAAGAATAATATTCTATGTAAACAGAAACATACTTGTGTTTATTTTGCCTGCTTCATCAGCAGTATCTTCTCTGTCTTAATGGTCAGAGATCGGTGCTTGTTCTTTATCCACAGGCTCCCCTCTCTGCACATTCAACATAAAAGCCTGATCTTTCATCCTAACAGCTTCAATGGACTGAGGCCAAAGTGACCTGTCAAATCCATATGATTTGCAGCTTCTCCAAATAACTGCTAATCACATACATGGAAATTGTCTATATCTTCAATAAATTTTATAGAAATAAAGCCCTGGGTTTAAGAACCTTACAAAGACCCAGAATAGGAAAAGTAAGCTTCTTTTGCTGCTAGCAGTTTCTTGTTATGTATATTAGTCTATCTTCCTGGCTGTATCTGGACTGAGTAGAGGACGGGTGACGTTACACATGCCACAATCCTATGTTCACAGCTGCCAGGGCTGGGGTTTGGCTAAAGTGTTCCCTAGCTCTACTTGGCCCGTATTGTTCGGCAAAAGTCCAGACCAAATAGTACTATCCTGGTTCTGGGTCTTCACTTGAATAGAGAGCTCAAACAATGTCATAGTAGACCTGGAAAGCAGTCCTGGATTCCCCAGACTAGATATAGCCTTTGCCATAATTGTTCATTTACAGACAGAGAGAAGAAGTATTTGTTTCCTTTTGCATTTAGACTTTTTATATTTAAAGGGTGGGAGGGGGGTTGTCAGATACTGAGCTGCAGGGTTTTGTAAACAGAGGTTACATGCTTTCATAATATGTAGTTGCTGCATCTTCTACGTGTGCAGAGGCTTTCAATGTATCATAGATACAAAATGCTGAAGATGACACACATTTGCTGTGCAGCTGTGAAAAGCTTTACTTGAGATCAGAGCATGCTGACCATTTTCACTGCCCTGTGTAAAACCAGCCTTCCATATCAGCTGTTCTCCCACAGCAAAACATGGATAATAACATGCAGAAAGAGGATATGCAAAGAAAATATAATGATGAGAAGAAACAAATCCAGTCTCCTTTAGGTAATAAGAGTATGAGTTTGTTTCTATTCCATGCTGCACTTTAGCACTTAGGTACTCTGGTGGCTGAATGTCTAACTGAAACAGACACATCACCTAGATTAAACAAGTAGCTTTTTCTTTTTGTTTTTCCATATTCTTCTACCCAGGTGTGTTATTGTGTGGATCCCAAAAACTGCACTGGGAGAGGTACTTCTTCACAGCTTGTGAAGAAAATTATTTTCAGAACAAAATGCCCCAGAAATCATAACACAGACTTTAGTTACAGTTGAAAGGAAAGCACAAACAAAATTTAAATGATATGCCTGAAATCTCATTTTACAAGTGTGTTCAGATAGCTAATAGCTATTGAAAATATTTTAATTTTCTGAACTAAGCTATAGTGATTCTATTTTACAGACTCTGCAAACAACAAAAGAAAAATGGATTTCTTACAATAAGAAGCAGACTTGACAAAAAACCAGAAAAAAAATAAAAAGAAAAACTAATGAAACCAAGGGTTAAGTGAATTTAGTTTTGTTCCTTACATAAGTTTTGGTGTTATAAAATATGGTACGTTTTGTACTGTATGTTCCCTCAGAAAGCTAAACAGAAACTTGTCATCATGGTTTTGAGAGCACAAGGCCTCTCCTTTCTCATGTTTCAACTAAACAGTCTCCACTTGGGCTGAGGAACATATCATATATCATAAATCACTCTCTGATAGATATTTGGCAGCTAGTCAGAACCCCAGGCTATGCAACATACAGTATGGAACATTTTTAAGGTGGAATCTAGATTTTGCAACTTGAAGACTTAATAACATCTCAAAACCTTTTACTACTTCCTGGTACAGAAAAAAAAGTACCTAAGAAAGAAGAATTCTCCGTATGGTTTCAGGTTTTGAATAGTGCATGCACATATACAGTCAAACATATATACATACATACAATCAGCCATGGAACTATAAACCTGCAGGGTTTATTTGACTGAACGAAAATGAAAAATAAGTTAAGGAGCATGATTACAGATAACCCTTATAGTAACAAAATAGTAAAGAAGTACTGGAATCTATTTTTCATCTGTTAAAAGTCTTAACTTTTTCATTGCCTTGGAAGGCAAGAGGTTTTAGATATCCACGCACATGTAGTCCAGACTCTGGTGGTTTTGATAAAAAGATTTCATCCAAAGTTTTTCTCTTCTCATTTATGAAATGCTGTGTGTGCATAAGGCAGAGAGAGAACAGATGAGAAATCGGCATTAAGTAGAGTACATAACTGATGATAATTAACCCCTTCATCACAGTGCATCATTGGTTAGTTCAGGAAGAGATGCTTTATCATCATTTCAGGACAGCAGCAGCTACAAGGAAGTATGTATGGATTGACAAGGCTATGTGAGAACAGTTTCCCTCAGTTTATGCAGTTTGTCACAGGACACTTAAGGGTTAACTTTATGTTTTTGAAACGTGTCATAGTGTTCTCAATGTACTTAGACTGAGCAGTTCTCAGAAGGATGAAATGGAAACAGGAGGGATTGCAGAGCATGTGGTATGGGGGTTTGATTCAAAGAAGCGGAGACACATGAGGAACAAAAGAAAGCTGCTGCACAAAATTGTGCAGCAATTTGAATTAAATTAAATTAAACTCAAGTTTTTACTGAGCTTTTTGAAGAACAAAGTATGAAGTTCTAATAATTTTTATAATTTAGGCACTAATCTTATTCATATTTGGGACTGAAAAAAATATGCACTTAAAAATTATTTTGTTTACACTGGATTGTGGCACTTTTGTTTAATTTAATAATTGTTTTGCAATTTTTTTTTATTTAAAATGAGAATATGAAAAATTACATCTCAATCACTGCTTTGCCTGTGACAACTTCAGACCACTTGTTTATGATGAAAAACTACAACATCTATGCTTAAATCTAACCAATACATCATTATCTAACTTAAATGAAGGACAAAGAATACAGAACCTTCTGATCATAAAATACTGAAAATTTAACTACTTTGCGTATTAACCTCCCTCTCCAAAGTTTTCTAAAGCTAAGCATATAAAATTTAATAGACAATACCACATTGCACTTTTACAAAAGGGACAGTACAATGATGTGGAACAGAGACAATTTTCCTTTTTATTTGCATTGGTAGTTTCACTCTTCATCTGATTGTCAACAGAAGATTCTGCTAAGTAGTTATTACAGTGCATTTGTAAAAATACATTTTTCTGCTCTACAAAAAGACAGTTCTCTGAGTGGGCAGCAGGCTATTCAAAACATCAAAAAATTTCTGTGCCTGCTGCTCCTTCAACTCACAGTCTGAATGATTAACATCCTGTTTATATAGATGCATATGCCTACTCAGACATCCTACAATAACGTTACAAAGGTCATATAGTGGTTTCTATTGTAACCTTCTTTTCCAGTAGCTCTGAATTTCAATTTATCACTTTTCAGTCTTGAAAAAGACTGCAGACCATTGCATTTGTGGTCTATACCTGGAGGAGACTATTTATTTATTTATTACTTCACAGGTCAAGTAGGTCATGCTTAGCCCCTGCAGATCTCAGTGTTTCCTACCAAGCAGTTCTTGTTTACAACATGTTTATAAACTGTGTTGTACTCTCTGAGAATTAAGAGGAAAAAAAAAAGGTACAGTCCACAGATGTGTCTGCAGAGTTCCCAACGTTCCTCTTCAGATTTTGTGAATATATATATTTAAATCAATTATTAATTTAACTTAAAATATTAATCAATATCATAGCTGCAATACAATTAAAAGGTATAATCCAATAGCCAGACGTATTGCATGCAGTATTTAAACTGGATAATCTGGCCCAAATCACCATGAAAATAAAAAAAATTAATCCTGTAATTTACAGAAGAGTTTGAATATATACCAAAAACCTTTTTTCCTTACCAGGTTTTCAACAGATAAGGAGACTGTGTTCTTCTAAATGCTTCATCTGTGTGGTTTTTTTCATAGAATCATTAAGGATGCATAAGACTTCTAATATCAAGCCCATAGCACTGCCATGTTCATGGCTCAAGCATGTCCCCAAGTGCTACATCAACATGTTTTTTGAACACTTCCAGGGATAGTTATTTCATCACTTCTCTGGGCAGCCCATTTCAATACCTGACCACCCATTCAGTGAAGAAATTAACCTAGAACTTGTTCTTGTAGGAATTTAGTTTTGCTTTTTATATGCATTTTGGCTATGTGAAGCATTCACAGGAACAATAAGATTATTGCTCTAGAAAAACCTGAGTACCTCTATAGGGAGGCAGCTGTAACTAGGTATGATAAAGATTACACTTTGATCTTTGTTCTTTTCACCTGTGTCTTAGGTATATAACTTCTTACACCTGAGGAAATTTTATGTTCATGTTTAAATCTTCAAAAGACTTTTTTGAGCCTATGTATAAAGGTAAAATTAGGTGTTCATTGCCACTGAAAATTAGTAAGCTGCATAACTAATCTATAAGTTGTCTTTGAAATTGTTAGGCTTGTTGTCCTGAATAAATTATTAACTTGCAATTTCAATTGTATCCTCAGTTTCAGTCTGATATAAAGAATAAAACTTATCTTCCTAAATTAACCTTGAACAGTGTCCACTCATGCAAGCCATTTAGAGCTGCTACTATTAATGGGGAATAAAATTCAATAGACTTGCATTTGATTCACACTCAGTTTTAATTCTTTCCCACTTCTTTTTAATGGAATATCTATTTAGAAAGAACTGCAAATATATTGGGGGAGGAGGGAAGAAAGATGAATTCTTCTTATTAGAGAGGAGTGAGTTAAAGTGTTAGTATTCCTTGTCTTTAAAGGAGCAGCCTTGAAGACTAAAGTACACTTGATTTTGGGGGAATGGGAGAACATTATTCCTTATTATTTATAAAATGGGCCACATAAAGAGGAAAAAAATTAACAGGCAAATAAAGTTTCTAAGCTTTTATTGTCTATAATTTAGCCATCATATTTATTAAACAAACCCAGAAATGCTGCTTTAATCAATGAGGTTAAATAAGGGGTCCCAGATACTTCTTATGTCATGGACAGAACAAAACTTCTGACTTTGTATCTGGCAGTACAACAAAAAGAAGGCATCTGGGAGGAACCAGATTCCCTTTTCAAGGAAACTGGCTTGCATATTTTCTCTTTTTGATGTCAAAAATTGACCGTGAGTGTGTCCAAATCCTACAGTGTTTAAACAAGGTGTCAGCTACAGGAGTAAAGTTTTACTATTTCCTGAATAATCTTTACTCTTCTTCACAGAATGGATCCCAGCTGCTTTCCAAGTTATGGGAACACTTCCCATAAACTACTGTTTCCATGTTAAGATAAACAACAGTGGAATCCTTTACACTCACAGGGCAGATATGAACATGAGACAAAAAGGGGGAAATAAAGAAGGAATTATTTTGCAGTGAGCTAAACTTGCCTCAGTAGAGTGTGATTTATTAAACTTTTTCTAATTGTAAAGATCCAGCAAGTCCCTTGGAAAGAAGGACATGCCCGGCTGCATGTGGCACTTCAGGTGCAAGCATTTCTGGTAAGGTGATCCATGGATACACCAAGCTGCAGTATGCTGTACTTCAGGAAATGGCAATGGTTTTTTCACAGAATGAGGAGAACCTAAGTGCTCATAGGAAGGAATTTCTACAACATTACTCATAGTGGCTAGAAACGGCTTTATGTATTCACCTAAAAGGCAGCTTAACAAACAGGTCTGACTCTTCACAACATTTTGTTAAAATACAGCTGTAGAATGGTCTTGTCTGATTAAAAAAAATTAAAATCACTGTTTCAAGCTTAATCAAATTGTCTAATGTCAAACTACACTCAAAAATATACATTTTTGGACTTTGTGGCCCAAAAGGGCTGAGTAAATTAATTTACCCTACTTGTTTTATTTAATCTGATGTTTTAGAGAGATGAACTCTTCCCATTACTTGCTATATGAAATCTACAGTTCATCGTGTTTCGTTCGCTGAAAAGGAAGAAGTGACTTGGCCAGATTCCTGGGGGAAAGATAGCCTGTCATATTTTCAAATATTTATTTGTGAAAAAGCACTCAGGATGATTTTTTTTTTTTTTTTTGTGCAGACCTCACTGTTTCTGCTCTGAAATTATCAGAAACTGAGTTTCCAGATTCATTTGAAATCACAATCACAAAGAGTCAAGAAGGACTTTTCTCTACTGCAGTCACTGGCTCCTCCACTTAGTTATTAAAAATTTCCTTATAATTATCATTGCATATTTTAAAGTCATGCATCTGGTTCTGCCTCTCCCTCCATTTGTTTCCCTGTTCCCAAGATAATTACATTTTGACAGAAATTTATTGAGACATCTGTTTTTTGCTTCAGATCTCCAGGTCAATCTGTAGCTGTACCAGTGGTGCAGCATAGCTCAGCCATTTTCACCAAGGAGGGGGCTGCACTAACTAAACTGATGGCCAGATTGAGGGGAATCTCAGTATAAATCTGCCAGATGGTTTAAGGTGGAAAGTGGCAGTATACTTGGGAATGGAAGGAGAGATGAAGAGGAGCATCCTTCCAGCACTTGTAGTTCACCTCTAATAAAGCTAAGTTGCACAAAATGAGCAGTGCCAGCAAGCGATAGCTCTGTCAGGAAATGCTGAATTAGTGCAGCAAAGGCCAAGAGAGACTGACAAAAGTAAAAGGAAATTTTAATAGCACATCAGACAGAATCTAGATTAGAGCATTCTGTGATACTGGAGGCAGGAATACAGAAATTCATTGAAAGGAGGGGACCATGTGTCCAAGTACATGGCCTATGTATTTAAAACCACTGCCTTCCTGGCTGGCCAGAATTTGGATCCGTGGCACAGTAATCCAGATAACATTTCAGCATCTGGTATTGCATACCTTAGAATTTAACACATAGAGGAGGAAAATGGCGTGATTTCAAGCCTGCACCATTAGATGTTATTCAGGAGAAGCAGGAGCTACAGCGCTGCAATGCTGCAGTGCTACAATGCTACCTGCTACCACTACAACTTAGTCCTAAATTAAACTGCAAATCTCTCTTAATGGTGGTAATGTTTTCTATTTTTCTCCATCTACTTTGTGCACATTACAAGGATTGTGTGGATGGTCAGCTGTATTTTCCGTCTCATGAACCACTAAAATAACATTCAAAATCCTCAGTGAATGTTGACCTTAGCTAGCAATTCTGTTCAGCTAGGGTAGCTCCCAGAGAACTTGAAGAAATTATTATTAGGAGCCTAGTGGGCATTTTAGTACATCTCTCCCAAATCTCAAGCAAACCACAGTTAATCATTATTAAACCTCATCTTAGCTAAATCATACATAGTGGAAAATTTCCTGTTACTCCGTAGGACTCCTCTCACAAAATCCAAAGGTAGCCTTTCTAAAGTTAGCATAAAAAGTCCACTCTTCCTGCCTTTCTTTAACCAGAGAAAAATCCACTTTGTACCATGACATCAGTGACTTCATAACATTTTGTAAGGCAGGAGATATTTTCTTGCAGAAACCAAAGTTTGCCTTTCAGTTATAGGAAATTAACTACTTCTTTTGAAGATGTGATATTCCTTTCATACCTCAGGGCAAACCATGTGGCCTACTCTTCAGCCATCCCCTCAATGCAGTGTGTAGTGGGTTTCTGTGGCTGGGTTTTGGTAGTGGGAGGTCTACAGGGGTGGTTTCTGTTAGCAGCTGCTGGAAGCTTCCCCTGTCCCATGGAGCCAATGCCAGCTGGCTCGAGGATAGACTTCCTGCCCCTGGCCAAGGCCAAGACAATCAGGAGTGATAGTAATGCCTCTCTGATAACATATTTAAGAA
>VZRE01004790.1:167006-180289 GCA_013396775.1 Cephalopterus ornatus | reverse complement strand
TGGAACAGGTGGATGCATGAAGGAGGCTGTGACCCCACTGGAGACCCAAGATGGAACAGGGTCCTGCCAGAGACCTGCAGCCCATTGAGAGGGAAGCCCACACTGGAGCAGCATTTTCCTGGATAGGACTTGTGGCCCCTGTGGGGGACCCACATCAGTACAGCTCATCTGTTAAGGACTGCATCCCATGGAGAAGTGACCCATGGGACAGCAGTTTGGGAAGAACTGCTGCCTGTGGGATGGACTCACACCAGTGAGGTCCATCAAGGACTGTCTCCCATGGGAGGGACCCCACAGGAACAGCAGAATAACTCCTCTCCCTGAGCAGCAGCAAACAACAACTGACCATAACCCCCGACCCCGTCCACTGCTGGAAGGGAGGAGAGAGAACATGGAAGGAAGAAGAGCTGGGGGGAAGGTGTTTTACCAATTATTTAACTTCTCACTCCTTTGCTCTGATCCTTTTAGTAATAAATTTAAGTAATATCCCCTCTTTGAGTCTGTTTTGCCTGTGAAGGTAATCAGTAAGTGACCTCTCCCAGCTCTTATCTCAACTCATGAATCCTTAGCCATTTTTTTTCTCTCCTCTGTCCAATTGCAGACACAAGTGAGAAAGTAGCTCGAGTGGGTACCTGCCAGCCGGCCAGGGTCAAACCACTACACAGTGTAAGAAAGAATGGTCATGGGCCAAAAAAGGAGTTGCTTTATGAATTATTTTTGTGTGAACTGAAATTAGTTAATATCATTCCCTGAAGAAAAATATGCATCACAAAGAAAATAGGTGATCCTCGTTGGCTGTTAACTCCATAGACTAAAACAACACAAAAGGAAGAGGAGAAAATGTCTGGTGGGTTTTTTTATCATAACATAACACAGTACTTTCTTGGGTTAGATCATCAGGCTCAGAAGCAAATAACTTACAAACAGAATGCAATTGAAATGCAATTGCAAAGTTTAGTTGGCTTTTACAGAGAAGTCCTTTCCTTACACCTCAAAGTCATCACTGGGCATTTTTGCTTGCTGGACAGTTTTGTGATGGGTATCCTTGGTAAGCAGATCTATTCCACTTCTTAGCTTCTTTTTTGTCATCTCTGTTTTAATGTTTTCCATGTAACTGATGCATCTGAGCAAAACTAGCATGACTTTGAGGAGATGAAGTAGTGTGTTTTGGAGAAGGGAGGAAGGAAGGACCAAGTGTTTAAATTTGTTCCCTTATCTCTGTGAAGATAAATGTTTCTGCACCTACCCATGATCCTGTGGCAGGAAACTGAATGCAGGGTACATAAATAGGTTAGCATATGGGCCAAATATTCCTTCACTTGTTCACCTAAACATTGCCCATGAAAAAATGCCCTTTATGTGATATATGAAATGTAAATTCGACTTCCATCTTCACTCATTTTCTGTCATTACAGAAATGGGCTTGCATTGCCAGCTGTGCCAAACCACATCAGTTGGACTAGTGATGAGTCTGTCAGTTTTATATGTTACCCCAACAGACAGAGCCCTGCAAACTCATCTCAAGTGTAGAACTCATTTCAGTCCCAGATGAGATAATATAGATGAGACAAGAAGGGTACCAGCTTGTTTTTTACAGTACAAGGAAAGCATTGAGAAAAGCTCTTAAGAGCCTACTTAAAACAAAAAGGACCTTGAACATAGTTTGCTTCTGTTATTACATGTTCTGTAGAGACTAGCGTGATGACCCAAGCTATTTCTGCTTAAAAACAAACTGAATGTGCAGGAAATAAAATAAACAAACAAACCCCACAAAGCAAAACAACACATTCCTTGATTTTCCCATGCATTAATAGAAGCAAGTAGAATTTATTTAGTTTCATGAAATCTCTGACAATGGACATCGACAAAGAGAATGAAATGTATCTCAGGTGAGGAAGACTCAACATGTTTGTTACATGTTTGTTAAAGCCAGATGCTTTGCTGGCTGCTCAGATTTGACAAATGTTGCAATGATAATGACCACTGTATAACAGTAATTTTATCTCAAAGAGCAATTCATAATCTTTTCCCATGTCATTGCGCACAGAGGCACAATGTATGTGCTTTCTAAAACAGAAATGTTTCTGTAAGTGTTTAGTGTATGTTCTTATCGATTGGTTGCTATGTGTTCCTGTGGCTTAATGCATCTGTTTATGTCCCATTTCCTATGGCAAGTTTTGTCTGACACAAAAAACATTTTGATTCCTGAATTATTAATAGTCACATCAGAACTGTGATTGAACAGGAGCCATTTAAACTGAAGTTTGAGTGAATTTAATGTTTTGGTTTAACATAATTAATAAATCAACAAGTTATCCCCTTGAGTGTTCAAAATTGTTCTGTTTTCATTGGTGACAGTATTTTTCAAGTCTTCAGGAGACTCAGGAATATTTTCAGTAAAAGAAGACAGAAAAATACCATTGTTGTTATCTTATATGTTGCATTTGCACAGCTCATTGCAGTGTTTTGCTACATTTTTGGAAATATTTTAATCCCATAATAACACTGTCAGTGCTCTAAAGGTGTTATTACTGTGAGACCAGCAAAAGTGTTGCTCTTACTTTTTCTCTCTCTAATGTAAGGTTTCTATAGTCTGCTCCCACTCTGAATCTGAATTTACTTCTGCTCTAAAAAAGAATTCTCAAATGTATTGTATTTGAACCGCTACGAGTCAGTGAATTGTAACATGGGATTGTGTAGTTTTGTAAGGCCCAGCAAGTAGAAATAAAGCATTTTAGTTTTTCTAAAATTCAATCTTGAGACTTATGAGGCAGAACATCCTAAATCCCACCCAAGAAATATTTTGTGCTTTCTTCATAGGAAAAAGTGGTTTATTATTCTTCAAAATAATATGAATCCATAAAATAATCTTTTTATTTATTTTTTTCTTTATTCTCTTCATGCATGCAATACCACAAGATCTGAGTATCTCATGACATAAGAATTAACACAGTGAGCAGGCATGTTTGGGAATGTCATCTGAGGAAAGGTCTGAGTGATCTTCAACCTGATTTTGGAGTCCGAGATCCTGAAGTACCTATCAGTGCTCCAGCTGATGTAAAAAATTTGGGCATACCGAAAGAATGGGAACAGGAAGTTGTGTTTGTTGCATCATTTTTTTCCTGGCTGTGCCTTCTCCAGGCATAGAGCTCCACCTCCTTGCAACCACACACCAACCTTCTCTTATGGCTGATAAGAGTAACCTGAAAAGCTTAAAATCATTTTGAACAAGCATTAATCTTAGCTAGTCCCTGCACAGTTTATGTTGAACAGAGGGTCACACTTTTTTTTCCTAATCCCTGGGAAAAGTGTGAATATGTAGTGACAGCCCCTGGCAGGCTGGGACGATCTTCAATTCACTGTACACAGAGAGAACTGCAATTGCTCATATTTTCTGTGATGTTAAAACATGTGCAGCCATTAGAATTCTTGCTGTTGGACAGAGCTTAAAAGAGAAAAGAGGTTCATTTATTCCTTTATCCCTAGAAGTAAAAAAGAGCCCATCTCTTTCATGCAAACCAGAACATCTGAGCCAACTGATTGGCTCAGCTGGTGCATGAGCTTTGTATACCGCTGCATAGTCTTCATTTCTCTGTCATAAATCAATCACAAGACTTGCTGCTCCCTCTTCCCTCAAAGTAGCTTACTTGCACAGCTACACTAATGTCTGTCTCCACTGTTCCACTTCGAGAAATGACTGGGATATTTTCTCTCACTGCTGCTGAGCTAGAGCCTTTCCAAGGGAAACTGTCATGCATCTTGTTTTGGAAGTTAACAGCAGAGGAGCTATTTAAAGTCCTTACACAAGCAACCCCACAGCCATAAGGCTGGCTCTTAGCCCTGTGCTTCAGCCAGCTTCACCACAGTCTGTTTCACAGTCCTGATGAGAAAGGGGTCCTAGTTACAAGAGTGGATACTGTTCCTGTATTAGCCCATACCCCAGGAGTTGAATCAAGGTCTGGACTAAGTTAAACAAGGTTATCTAAGCATATGAAGTCGTTGCAATGTTGCACTTCCATTAGAATTTGTTTCCAAGCGTTTTTCCACTTCTTTAGCAGTCTTTCCAAGTTTCAGCTGAAAACAAACCCTAGAAGATCGTAAAATAAGAATCATTCTTGTAGTAGTTTTATCCCAAAGAAAAGGACGCTCTTGCAAATCCCCCAAGTAAGCTGGACCTTGCAAGAGTCCCAGATAAAAATATTGCATGATTGTGATAAGTACAAATATTTTTCTGCATTGAAATAATGCTCCCAAAATGTATGCCCCCTCCAAGTAAAACCATTGAGAAGTTCATCACTTCTCCGTTACTTCATTCAAGGAAATAATCTCTCATCAAAAATGAAGCTGCCAGTAGTAGAAGGAATTTGGCATAAGTTGTTCCACAAAGTAATATCAGTTGTGGCAACAAAAACTTTTGACTTTTTTTTGCAGCGCAAAGTTGTGAGTTACCCCACTCTGGAGTAGGGGAAGAGTGTGAGGATGAAGAAGCAGCAGAAAGGGGTAGTTATGGACTGACTGTAAACCCCTATTCCCCATCTCTTGTGCTACTTGTGGAAGGGGTAGGGTATAGGATTTGGAATTAGAGAGCGAAGTTGCACCTCGGAAAAAGGGGAGGTTGGAGGGAAGAAGTTTTAGTTTTTATCTTTGTTTCTCATCCAACTCTATTTTTAACTGTCAATAAATTAAATTAATTTTGCACGTGCCAATTATGTTTTGCTTGTGACCTCCCTGTCTTTATCTCAATCCATCAGTTTTTTCATCTTATTTTCTCCTGTCGGTCCTTTTGAAGATGAGGTGTGAGAGCGGAGATGGATAGGGGGTTTGCAACCAAACAAAGTCAACCTACCACGGATGCAAAAGGAGAAATTCTGGTTTCAAGAAAGATTAATCTCCAAGCAAACACATACAAAGAGTTCACCTACACAAGTTTCACCTACAGTATGAATAGTCTGACGGGAAAAGAAAAAACACTTCTTCTTTTGAGAAAATTAAACCCAGATAGAACTCAGGAAATACTTCTTTGCTTTTTCAGCAGATTGTGAAAAAATCAAACTTTGTATAGCAAATCAGTATTGAAGCTAAAAAACTCAAGGAGCTTCTCAAACAAAAATATACTCTTAAAATTAAACTTGGATAAAGCACAGACTTTATTTTGAAAGTGAAAGGTACAGTTCAATACCCATGAATCGATTTAATTTCAGAACTGAGAATTTTTTGTTTGTACATAGAATTAAACAGTCTAGAAAGTAAACCTCCAAATAATTTCTGCTTCTACGACTTCTTCCACAACCATGTCAATTTATTCCTTTGTACTTTTCTATCAGTAAGCCAGTCCTCAGCAGTAACAGAAAAGGATAGCAGAAGGAATTAAAGCATTACATGTTCAACAGACATCAGCCAAAGGCACTAAGTAACACAGTATAGCACCAGAGTGGTTTGAAGTCCAATGATTTCCATCATCTCCATTTGATAATGGCCCTATTTCACTGCAAGGATTTCTTTGTTACTAACATATTTTGGCTCTTTCTTATTCTGAGTCCTATAAACCCTGTTACTTTCCTTAATATCCTTTGTTTCCCTCTGTCATTTTTATCACATTACACATATCCTTGCTTGTACATTTTTTTAGCAGACACTCACACACTAAAGTCAGATGAGGTTTTTTGCAAGGTTGTCTCATTCTTTGCAAGCATCCTGGGTTTCATAGCTATTTAATAAATGGTTTCAATGGCTTTAAGAAATCAGAAGACTATACAGACATTCTCACTGCTTTCTAACCCCCACCCCTACCTTTCTTCTTTCCTTTCTTCTGTTTGTTTGGGTGGTTTGCTGTTCTTGCAGTTGTGTTTTGGGGTTCTTTTGAAACGTAGCATTCCAATTTATCAGAGAAGACATGTCAGATTGTTTTGTTTCCACTTGAAAGGATTGATATCCTACAATTACTCATGAAAATGTTCAAGTTAGGAAAAAAAAGTCTTGCAAGGTGATTGTAAAAGTACTTGTCAGATTATAATTAAATTTCTGGCTGTTTTGGGCTAGATTAGTTAGTTGATGCCTAGGAGAAAAAGGTATGCCCAACCACATAAATCTAACATGAAGACAAGTGTCTTCTAAGTGTTTCAGGTAACAAAACACAGAAAATGAGGAGATTTATATTATTGCAGCAACGGAAGTTGCATCTCATGTTAGGCATGTTAATAGCAAGAGATCAGGCAGCACATGTCTCTGAGCACATCTGCACAAAATTATGATTTAGCAAATTTTGACTCTATGCAGTATACAAATCCCCTCACAATAAATGACATAGATGCTATGTAGACTGAAGAATGGCAACAACTTTTTCAATATTGACTGAAGCCAGCTTGTAACTGTTTTCAGAAGATGCTTGGGTTTTCTGGTCTGTCCTTTTAACCTAGACAACAAGTTGCATCTAGGAAGCGGGTTCTTCATCTGCAGTTTTTGACAGCAAAACAATGGAAAAACATCAGGCAAAGCCCCACATGAGCATTCCCCCTGCCCTCCTTGATCTCTGAAAATGGCAAAACCTGCCATCACCTGGCAGTATATACCTGCCCTTTATTGATAGCAGTTTATATTGCCACCTCACAGTGTTTGCCTGAAGCCTTGCTCAGTAGGTCACCTCTGCTGCACTCTTGGAACAGCTGTTCAACTGCAACATGCAACATCATGGTGTGGGATAGTTGTTTTAGTTTAAAGTTGATTCACATTTGCTCGTGAGCTGTCTTGGCATACAGGTGTACGTCTCTTCAGCTTTTTTATTCTGTCACTTTCAATGAAGCCATACTTTAGAGAAGGTTTTCATGAAACAGAAATATGGTAAAATAAGCAAAGGCTTTCACCCAGGTTCTGAATGTATAATCAAAATCAAAACAGAATCATGTTGATCATGCAAATTGTGTGAAGGAATGCCAACAAGCAGGTCATTTGATAACATGTTCTCCAGCTGAAGAATTATTTTTTGCCTATTGGTATAATCAACATCATTGAAATATCTGAAGATAAATAACTTAATACAGAAGGTAAAAACAGTAAATGGATATAAAGTCATAAAACTGTAAGTAAGCACTCAACTTTGGCAACTTAGCAGATCTTGCAAGAAAACTTTGACTGTAGAGGAAGTGATTTTGATGGCTTCTTTCAAGATAGAAAGCTTCAGGTTGAAGAATTTGAGATCCATCAGAACTCTTAATGAATTAAGTGACTTTCATTTAGGGAGAAAGCACTGATCAACTACCTCACTTTGAGTGAAAACAATCTGTGTTAGAAACCTACAAAATCTGGTTCTTCCAAAAAATTTTGATTGAGCTTGTAATAACAGTTTCTTACTTATATAAATGTGAACACTTAGAAACCTCAGGGAAGCCTGGTGTCTTAATTTCCCAGAAGCTAAACTAGTAGACCATAAAATGAAGTGCTGCTATCCTATTTGACCATCTAGAAAAGAAGACATAGGAAGGTTAAAATCTAACTATTCCAGTTTTCAGTCCCTATAGACCTACATTTTGAAAATGATTATTGGAAATCATCATTCAATAGACTGTTCTTGTGCTGAGAGTACTCACAGTTAAGCCCTTGATGGCACATGTAAAATCCTTCTAAAGTTGTCATGTCATTCATTATCCCAAAATCACCAAAATAAATACACCAAGTGCACAGTTGTGCATAACTTCCACTATTACTTGTCCCACTGACCAAAGACTCCCCAGAGGATCAGCATGGAGGAAAATAGGGAACAAGTGGCTGATGGTGAGGTGTGTGCTGGCTGCTTAAAGTCAACCATTCCACTCTTCCCGAAGAGACACAAAGGCACACAAGTCCTTGTGGCAGCTCAGGCACCTGTGATTTAGTGCCAAACTCAATCTGATATTTTCTGCTTGCTACCAAATTATCTGTTTCTGTACTCTCAGTTCTAAACAACGCACCTGTAAAAAAAATGGGATGAAGAGAATTCAAGCCAAAAGAGTTTGTGCCAGATTGCAGCCCAGATCAATATGAACATCAGAACATCAGATTATTAAGAAGTCCTAAATTTTACCTGAAAATCAAGTGGAAAGTTGCGTGTGTTGCTTTCAGAAAACAGCCTTCAGATTATACTGGTTTCAAGGTGTGTTTTTGTTTACAGAACTTTAAAAACTGTTGAGTCTGAGCAAATTTCATAATCTCCAACAGCTGCTCTGTACTTTTCTAAGAACTATTGATAATGTTTGTGCTTTGACCCATTCCCCTCAGGCAGATATTTTTACAGCACATTTTAATTCAATCCGTTTCTACACTGTGCAGGTGTCATTAGTTGCCTGACTAGTGGCACGTAAGAGCAACGACAGAGCATTTAAGTTTGGAATCGTTAGACAGGGCTGGACAGAGTCAGTAGAGATTAAGCTCTTCCTTATAGACTACTTTGAATATTTCTGCCTTTAATCTCCTATAGATTCTGTGGGACAGTAGTTGGGACCTACCAATGTGGTGTATGCACTAGCAGCCACTGGTAAACCTTGTGCCAAGCACAGAGCAGTTTGGTTCTGAGGAAGGCTCCTGACCCCAGCTCACACCTCCAGGTTCTCTCAGCCTTGGGACTTGACTGAAGCAAAGAGCCCCTGAGTCATTGCCCATCCAGGGGAATAGGGAGTGAATCCATCCCTGAAACTGCTTTAAGGTATAATTAACTTGAAATATTCACTTTCCATGCCAACCCTTCCTTCATTTCTATAGCTTGTTCCCAATTCACTCTTTCACTAATCACCGTTAACCACTAGACATTGTTCAGAATCATAATTTTGCCTTATACTGTGCTCACCCCATAGGAAATTTCCCCTTGTTGGATATTTCCAGACAGGACACCCAGACACTGGATCTGTTGCTCCAGTCATGCCTAACAAAGCCCTACAGGAAGGTTTTGTCTACCAGCAGTTGTCAACCATCTTTGTAAAGGCTTTCTCCCTTTCACCACAACCCAGGAGCAAAAAAGTAGAAGTGAAATTGTTTCTGCTTACAATCCTACAGTCACCTTGGTTGTTTCTATAGGACAAAACAACTTAGACCCCAGCAATCATAGATATGGCTACCACAGACCCTCAGCTTTTCTCTATTTATTTCATCAATCACCATTAAAAACTGGAGTCAAGTGCCCCCAAGACAGAGCACATACCTTTTATCTGAAGACCTAACCCGTCCCACCTTCTTTTGGGACATCAGGTCAGTCAGCCTTTAAGTTAGGCTGGAAAGGGGCTCCTGACAATGTGGCACCCTGGTATAGCCACTCCTCGCAAAAGTGATGCCATGAAGGTGAAAGAGAGGGTAGGCATGCCTGTCATCTCTGCACGTGCCCTTGGTGCACCCTTCTCCTTCTGCTGCTCCCTGGAATGGGAAGGGATCCTAGCAGAGTTCCTGCTCACACATTGTGTGCCACCACCCTCCCTGGGACAGTGATCCAACTCCACCACCTCTCATACTCAGGAGGGACAAGGAGGACACACAGCACAAGGGAAGCATTACAGGAACTGATGCTTTGATTATTATCAGGCTGAGAGAGTGGGGAATGCTAAGTAAGGAGCCTGAGCAAATGAAGAAGGGTAAAGGCAGGAAAGGCAGGAAAGCAAAGGGTGTTCACTGACCATACTGGAGAAGAGCCCTGTGCACCCATGGGAAGACCAAGATAGGGCTGGCAACAGGAGTTATGAAGCCAGCTGTGAGTCTGGATATGTCAGCTGTCATTTCAGTCCCTATAGCACCCTGTGAACACAGAGTTATGATGTCTCACAGTGAGATGTTGTGCCCACCCAAATTTCCTCCCTGAGTACAGGACAAGACTCTTTCTTCTTCCTTACCCTGATATCATCCCCCTGGGACCCTCCACACGATATCAAAATGTAAAGTGAACGAACTTTTAATTTTATAAGATAGCAAGTGTTTCTGTTCCTCACATTGTTACTTGTTGGTGATCATATAAGCTTTCAGGAGCGGAAAGAAGAGAGAACATGCCGCCAGCCCCCAGACTCAGCCGAGCGAGCAGAAAACCAGCGATACCAGGATTGGAAGAGGAAACAGCTCATCACAGCACCAGCCCCGCCTCCGTTGTAGGCCTGCCTCCGATGTAGCTTCATTGGTTGCTCCCCATGTCTTTCCCCGGTCCCTGGGTTCCTATTGGATGTGGGTCAGCCCTTCTCCCTGAGTCTTACCCAATCACCCCAATCACCTCTCGTTGTTAATCCCTCCCCCGATGTCCCTTTAAAGAACCGGGAACTTTTGAATAAACCCTCTTTGCCTGCCAGCCCTGATCCGGTGTGTGTGTGAGTTCCTGAGCTCTGAGCTCCCTATTCAGGAACCTGGGGAGCTGGAGGTGGGGAGCATTCCCTTCAACTCTGTCAGTTACTTGCATGAAACATCACAGGCCTAAACACAAGAGTTATAAACCTAAAAACTGCTTGAAAGGGGTCTCTCTTGTCTCCTTAAAAGCACAATGGTGCAACAAGAAAACTAATTACTAAAACGCCACCACCGTACCACTCACGTTATCTTCCCTATCCACTACCTTAGCGCAAATGTTTCAAGGAACCCCAGGGTTATTTGACCAAAAATTGAAAGCCACTAGTCTAGAGAAACACACCATCCATAGCATGTGCTGTTGAAGCTTCCTACTGATACACCAATCCAGGCTGGCAAGCACCCCATGGCTCTTGCTGCTGTATGCTCCTGAGCTGAGCGATCCTGGTGGCTGTAATGGCACAGTAATCCTTGCATGATGAAAGCATAACATGCCCAGAAGGTACTAAGTAAAGAAGGTCTAACAGGTGACCATCTGATTACAGCTACTTTGGCATGACCTGCTTAACTCACTTTCACATCCCCCAAAGTGCCTTAACTGATATTCAGTTCACTGTTAATATTTCTAACTTGTTCAAGCTCCGAGTCTTGGAGGCATCATGTTATATTTAGTTTATTTTCTTATTACTGAGTGTATTTTATGGGTATTGTGGTAGGTGTTTTCCTGTCCTATTTAAAACCAAAACATACCATCATACACTAAGTATTTCAGGTATTAGATACAAAGCAAAATATTGTATTTTAAAAGGAGGGAATGAGGGCAGGAGAAGATAAACCTACCAAAACAAAATGAAACAAACAAAAAAAACCAAACAGAAAACCCACAAAACTAAAACAAAAACAAAAAAACCCACACACACACACAAAAAAACACCCCCCCACAGAAAAACAAAACAAAACAAAACAGCAAACCAAAACCTTATCTTCATATTTTTGTTCCCATGAAACAGAAAAATATACTCAACTTCTAACGGTTTTCACAGATCCAGTTTCTCTAATCTGTGAAACAAATCCACTCTAAGTAACTGTGACATTTTTCAATGTACTTCAGCAGAAAAATACACTGAGGGAAATATTGCAATCTCAAATAATTTGGGAGAGAGGTGTTTTAAAACCAGAATTACGTCTGAAAAGCATTTAAGTACTAAAGCCCTCACTTATCCTTGGGTGACCTCATTGCATTCAGTGGCATTTCACCATTCTAACTGGGAACACCATTTGTTTCTTGAAACATCAGCAATTATCTGATCAGAGTTTTTGAAAATTGAGCAGACAGCTGCTTACAATTGATATAGCCCCAGCTTTACAGTGCTGCAGAACTTGACTTGTCAGTTATGGGGAGATACATCCTTTATCCCTGCCCCAGCCCTGTTGTGTATCGAAGTTTCTTTCTTGCCTGCCCACAGCAACGTGTGCTAGTTTTGGCAACTGCAAGGCATCTAAAGATAGTCAATGGAGACCATTGTTTTAGTAGGGAGCATCAGCTTAGCAAGCAGAAGGAGTTATGTTCTGCTTTGAACACCTCTGTCCATGTTAAGGCACCCACATCAGGGGGAAAAAAAAAAAAAAGCATATTAAGACCTGGAAATACATGTTCACCTAAATTAAGGTGCCTTACCAGAAAGAAGGGCAGTTTTTAATAATTCTTGTTAAAGATCAATTGAGGGATTTCAGAGGGACTTGCATCTGAGGGACTGAGATTGCATCAGTCAGCCTTCCAGAGGAGCAAGTGCCCCCCCTCCACCCCCCCCTCCCTTTTTTTTTTTTTTTTAAGTAGCAGGTTATGTTTAGATACTTGCCTACTGCAACACATATAAAGCTTGATATAAAGGACTGTTGGTGTTCTTATCAGTTCCCGTATGTTTTTTTTAAGCTTTGCATTTTACAAGCAATGTCCAGTAACTTTATTCATTCTTCTTCTGGAGAACATGGTGATAATCTTGACAGAGTATGAAAAGAGGACCAGAGTACTACATAATGGTGAATGTCATTAAAGGTAAATTGAGTTCAAGATGCACCTGCACAGCTTTGGACAGATCTTTACAGCTCTCAGCAGCTCAGTCAATCAACTTTTGTGGGTAAATGCCTTGATAACAGTGGCTGATCTCGTGCCAAAAAGGACCTTAAAGAAATGCATGCTCTAAAGATGTATTTGGCAGGCAGAAGTAGGATAGCTCTTCTAATGAAGATCTTGGTGAGGTCCTGCTTACATCTGTCAAAGTTTGACAGTGTCAACAGACTTCTCTCCACTGTTAAGTCTCAGTTCTGTCATTTCTGAGAGTGATATATATAACCTATCTATAAAGCAATCCTGTAGTTACTCACCAGAAAGACTTCAGGCTGCTGCTCTTTTAAGTGGAGATGTGACAAAGCACATGAGAGTCCACTTAAAAACAGCAATGAGCCTTTTTTTTCCCTCCAGCAAAGGGCAGACAAAATTTGATTCAGTCTTGAGTATTCAGTAACCTTCTTGTGTTCAGACACTCCTGGTTGTGACTCAAATACTGGCAGTTAAACACTTCCAAGGGTCCTCTAGCACTCAGTGCCATCACCCCCAAAGACGCAGATACTCCTGAGCCCAGGCTTTCAAGTAAGAGGCAAAGTCTATGTTTCTTTTCAGCTTTACCCAAAAAAAAAAAAGAAGCTGATTGAGCAACAGCTATAATATAAAAATTCAGATGAGTAACCAGAATAAAAATTAAAATAAGACTCAAAAAAAAAGCCCACACATGGAAAGGATAACTTAAGAACTTCATTTAATGTCTTAAGCAGCAAAAACCTGTGGGGTGGCACTGGATGTTTCTATCTTGCTGCTTGTTTGGATCCGGTGTCAAGATTTATGTTACTTTTCAATTATTACGTTTAAGCTCCAGGGAAAATGTAGAAAAATAACACTGGAACTAAAAAAAAAAAAACCAAAAAAAAGTGTTTGCCCATTTCTT